>JAUZNK010026909.1:0-19547 GCA_035046665.1 Euphysa ruthae
TGAAAATATTATGTATAATACTAATAATTATTACAGCAGGATGTTTTAAGCTAATGCAATTTTCGAGTGGTTGATGATTTTCCTATTTACGCGTCACACAAAAATGCCATCTTTAATTTATTGATTATTATTTGATTACTTGAATAATTGTATGAGCATTGCGGTTTTATTTTATTAGCATTAATTGGTTGGATTATTCATCAATCTTTAGGCACTATTGCGGTATTACGTAATCTAACAAATTTATGATTTATTTATAAGAATCATTTTATATAAACTTTCCACTTTAAATTTCGTTTGCCGGTTTTTTCAAATATTTTGAGTTCTGAGGAAGCCAGCATAATTGCATTTGCTAACGATGAGTTGAAAAAACAACGTTGAGAATCAATAACCTTTTTCTTCAGAATACTGTCAAAATATTCGAATTCGAATTATTCAACAAATTCGTTATTCTTAAGGAATTCTTGTCTGATACAAACAAATGTTTTAAGGCGACGTCTTCTTAGAAATTTATGTTTTTTGAACTTCCTTGAAGGGGAATAAAGTTATGGAAAGTTATTTCTTGTATTTGCTTTCATCGAAATTTTTTGTATTTTCTTTCATCGAAATCTATAATACCTTAAAATTGATTTGACTATGATTGTATACTTAGGTCTTCAAATGGCGGGTGCTGGTACACACGCTCTTCGATTCCGCCCAGCGCTTATTTACACAAAAGAACATGTTGGTTTAACTGGCGATCTTCTCGAAACTGCTCTGAAGAATTTTCAAGAAAAACGAGTGTAAATACCGTTGATAAAATGAGATATGTTCGTGTTGATTTTAGTGAGGTTTTTGTTTTTTATAAAGATTTTGTTTTGTTTTATTATATATAATATAAAATAGTGAATGTTAAATTATATTTTTATATAAAAGGAGATTTTAAATGATAGAAGATTGTTTTTTAAACTCCTGGTAAAGCCGATGGAGTCATTATGATTTACCATGTAATTTGACACGAATTAGTAAAAAACCTTCGTCGGTATAAAAATATAATATTAAGTAACCTCGTTAAATTCCAAACGTCTGAACGGAGACAAGATTTACAAACAGAGAGTAAATATAACTAATAATTAACGCAGAGAAGGATTACAAACATATAGTAGAAGTATAACGGGAACGTTAAACTGTCATGGTACTGACCGCATGAAAACTCAGTATTTTTAAGATCTTTCGCTCAAAAACAATAAAGTAAGTTTTTTTAAATTTTCTGTGCAAGGTTTAAGATTTTTCGCAGTAATTTTGATATTTAGATGATAATTTTAAGAAGAAATAAATATTCTGGCTACGTTTTGGGAGGCGACCTGCTCCTGTCTTCAGGTAATCTAAAAATTTATTTTTACTTTAAGCCTGGTGTATAACGTTGCCAGTATATGTGTTCGTGGAAACAAATGTTTAAAAGCTGTTGGCAAGGTTTCAGTAATTCTGATGACAATAGGACTTTCGAAAAGCAGCAAGCGGTTTGATCATTCGGCATAACATTTTTGCTGACCATGAAGATTTATAAAGGAGAACATCTCGTTCAATGTTATTTATTCAGGCTTTCCCTTCTTTTGGCCGATCTTCCGGCTCGCTGCAGAAGTTGGAAAATATCAAAGACGTGTAGCTGACAAGCAAAAAAAGGAAAAAGAAGATGGTTGTTATGTTTTAATCCAAGATTGAAACCCATGAGAAAAAAAAATTATTTCACATGTAAAAACGCTTTATAAGTATGTTTTAATCTTGAACGTAAAACATTAAATAGTACGCAAAAGAAGCTAATTATTGTTCAGTCGCATCAGTAACTAAACTTTATACCATATTTTGTTATTTTCGTCCATGAAAGTCTGACTTTTGAAATATTTCACTATGGTGTTAAATGCAAAGTACCGACATTGTCCGACATCCATGAACAAAATTAACTTCGTGGTCTGCATTTGAAGAGATTAATCGATATTTATTTACCTTAGAACCCAATCGATAGAAGGACATCCATGAACACTTAACATCAATGAGTGTAACCAAAGTGGGTGCCCAATTATACAGTCACGAGACTGTGATGAGAGCTTTTGATTATTTTGCCACTTCAAGAAATCTTTACGACCGCCTACGACTAGATTATCACCTGCCATCAAGTAAAGCCTTGGTACGAATTACGTCAAAGGTTTCTAACGTAGAGGATTCTCGTGTTTTTGAAAAAAACGTTTCATTCAATTGAGGAAAATCAAAAACTGTATTTTATTACATGATGAAATTTACGTAAGAAAGATGTTATTGTACCATGGTGGAACTTTTTTTGGGAAAGCAAGTGATATAACATCGATGTGTTGTTTGTACGGTGGGACCAAGTGACCTATAAGCAGATTGGCCTCCCAATTTCTTTTAAAACAAGTCAAACGAACTGTTGAGGCTATCAATGAATCTTCTGGTCAAGTAAAGGCAATTGTATCAGACTGGAACACGACAAACCAGGCTTTGTTTAAATAATACGATATTGTTCCTGGAAAAGCAATGTTAACAAAAACAGGTATTCCTTAATAACTTGTTAACTGAGCCAATTGGTGAGCTTGTTTTTTTCAATAATGGTATTCAGAAACTTGCAAAGTGGTCTCACCTCCGAGAACTTTAGAATCAGAACTTTAGGTGAACAAGTCAAATTTAATGAAGTTGACGCCTTCCAAGGCCAAAAGAAAAACAGTGTATCTAAGTGTCTTAGAGTGTCTAGTGACAGAACCGATCATGCTTTACTTAACCATCAAGATATGAGCAGGTAGGCAGGACACTGTCAATTTTATACATTTTGTTTTAAAGTGGTTGAAAATTTTTCGTCAAAAGACCTGGTACAGATGTTCGATTAGACGTTAAGCTTCAGGCTGTCATTAGCAATCCTGGTAACGTAAGACTTGATAAAATATTACGTTTTGGTGTTATAACACTGCAACTAGGTGATCAACAGGGTGAAACAGTTAACCCATGATACTGCATATGCAATTCATCTCACATGTTATGGACTTGTTGAATTATGTAGATCGTTATTGGGTAGCTCTCATCAGTATGTTGTGCTAGGAAAATTTCCAACTGACCCATTCGAAAAAGTTTTTGGAAAATTGCGTCAAGGTTCTGTTGGAACGTATTTTATTACAGTTCAGCAAATTATTAAAAAGTATCATTGATTTTATCTCTTAGCGAAACTTTCACTGACTTTAACGTTGAAAGCGATCATTCTTCTTTTTTCTTGTCGAAGTTGCGACTATTTGTTAAATGAAAGCACAGCTGAGATTTTCGATTGCTTGCCTGATTTAGAAAAATTTGTCACCACAAATAATAAGATGGTCCTGGTGTATGTATGTCAATGACCAGGGATGTCTTACCATCAAAAATATGGCCGGTATATTGATTCTATTGATCGACAACGTTGTTCTAAAGGCTGTTTTTTCCTGCATGATATTTAATGTTGTAAAGGCTCTGACCGATAATGAGCTCAGAATATTACAATTTCTAAATGCAAAGCTGTCATGATTAAATTTTGTCGAAGATATTTTTCAATAACTTTTTCAAAATTATTACTCCTCGCTCAAACAAGGAGCCTGCCTGCCTTGAAAGTGTTAAAGTTAGCGTAATGCAGCATCTATTCTTAAATGTCGTGTAAATATGTTTGTTTATGATTTAGCTATTATTATTATTTCACGCCTAAATGTATAAAAAATGAAATCTTGATTCATATTAAAATATTTTAAACGACGTAGTGTGATGCTTGAGATCAAATCTCTACTTGACAGGTTATGTCAACTCTTACCCGAGGCTGCTAAATTTATATGAGTCAGTTTTTACATAACTTTGTGGCAATTTAACTTTTTATCTTGCTCGTTTTACATAATAAAATTTTTAAATGAAATTTGGATCACAAAACATTTTAAACGGCGTAGTGTGATAATATCGCTACTTGGTAGGTTGCGTCAAACCAGAGGCTGCTAAATTTATTTGCGATTGAGTTTTCATATTTTATAAAAAAAATAATAGAAATAATGTTTTACTCTAACAAAAACTCTTGTTAGAGTCTTACTTTACGACAGAGTATAGTTTGAAGAAATCAAAAGATAAATATTGTTGACTGATGACAATCATTGATGACAGGTCAATCTGCAAAATAACAGTATTTAATATGCTAGGCCTTGATTTATATACTGTTAAATTTAATTACTTTCATTCCATTGTGCAGCTGTTTCAATGTTTCAGTTTCGTTGAAGATGCTATCAATAATGTCCATGATCACATTTATTATTAAATTGTTTCTCTGTATTACAAAAAAGTTAACAAGTTTGGTTTCAGGGTGGTACGGTTCTAGAATACAAATTTTTGTATTTGTGCTTAAAATTTGTAGCTGTGCTTGCAAAAATTAATTAGGGAAACTGGATGTATGTACTGTACATATATATTTTGAAAATTACAACCATTAAAATACACACAAAAAAAAAACGTGTATATAACTGATTTAATTTATTTAACTAATTTTAGTTGATTTTACCCTGAGTGTCTGCTTTTGTTAATTTATTTACGAAAGAAACATAAATTTTGGGCGTAATTCATTTGCTGGGCCTTCTTATGTTTGGAAATACGATCAAAATTTCATTAAGTTAGTGCTTACGAAAAAATTTTGAAACTGACTCGGCTTTCGTCCTCAGTCCTTATTTAAAAATGAATTGACCGATGTTTTACTTTTGCCTTGCTTTTTTTATACATGTTATATATATATTTGAACAATTCAGAGAATTATCCACCAAAATGATACGGAGATAAAAAGAAAAATCAAAAAAGAAAAAAATTTATTCAATGTAAAATGTCCACTGTGACGCAATGGGACACAACAATTAAATAAGAACACTAAATAAAATAATGAAATAATTAGAGAATAAAAAAAGTGAAAAAGGCACAAACACACTTACTCAAGAAAATATTTTTGCTAAAATGTTTTCTTGAAAAACTAACAAATTCTTTTTCTTTATATTGTGATCTAAATTAATAAGGCAAACTCTTAAATAATTTTGTGCCCATAAATTTGAATGATTTTTTAGCTACTTCAAGTTTTAAGTAGGTTAAGTTTAATACTTTTATTTACACCTCCTCTAATATGCTACATTATTCCGTGATTTACACCTCCTCTATTATGCTACATTATTCCGTGATTTACACCTCCTTTAAAATGCTACATTATTCCGTGATTTACACCTCTTCTAATATGCTACATTATTCCGTGATTTACACCTCTATTATGCTACATTATTCCGTGATTTGCACCTCCTTTAAAATGCTACATTATTCCGTGATTTACACCTCCTCTAATATGCTACATTATTCCATGCCTTACATATTCTATGATATGACATGTTCTACATTATTTCAATGTAATATTTTAAATTATTCCATGATTTAGATGTCATAAATGTTCGATATTATGCTGCATTGTTTCTTGATTTACATGTCTTATAGAATGCTACATTATCCGTCCATTCACACATCCTCTAATTTTCCATGACTTAAATTTCCTATAATATTCTTCATTATTTCATGATTTACATGTCCTAAAACCTGCTACATTATTCCTTGATTCACATGTCTTACAGTATGTTACTTTATTGCTTCATTTACACGTCATATATTGTTCTATATCATTCCTTCATTTACTTGTCCTATAATATGCTACATTATTCATTCATTTACACGTCCGTTAGTATGCTATATTATTCCATGATTTACATTTCCTAAAATAAGCCGCATTAATCCTTGATTTACATCACCTATATTATGCTACATTATTCCTTGATTTATATCTTATATAATGAGCTACATTATTCCTAGATTTACATATCCTATAATAAGTTACATTATTCCTTCATTTATATATCCTATAACAAGCTAAATTATTCAATGGTTTACATGTCCTATAACGTGCTACATTACTCCTTGAATTATAATATTATATTATTTAATATTAAATAAAAGATTAAATACCGTATAATGTGCGGCAATATTCCTTCATTTACACGTGTCCTCTACTTTGCTACATTATTCCTTCGATTTACATTTCTTATAATATGCTTCATTATGCCTTCATTTACTTGTCCTACAATATGCTACGTTCTTGCTTCATTTAAATGTCCTATAAAATGCTACACTAGTCCTTGATTTACATGTTCTATATTATGCTAAATTTTATCAAGATATACATATCTTACTTCATTTATATGCTACATAATTCCCCGAATTACATGTCTTATAACATGCTACATTGTTTGTTCATTGTAGAACATTGAAGGACAAGAAAATAAAGGAATAATGTAGCATGTGATAAGCTAAGTAAATGTAGGAATCATCTAGCATATTATAGCGCACGTAAATCATGGAATGATGTAGTATATACTAGAATATGTAAATAAAGAAATAAGTTAACAAATTAAAAGACAGTGAAATGAATAATATAACATGTTGCAGGAAAATAAATGAAGGATTAATGTAGCATTTTGTAGAACAAGTAAATCATGAGGTGACATAGCATCTTTGGGGTATGTAATGGTATACAGGAAGAATTTAGCATATCATAGGAAAAGTAAATCAAGGAATATTGTGGCATATTGAAAGACAAGTTAATAAAAGAACGATGTAGCATATTATAGGATATAGAAATCAAGGAATAATGAAGCATATTTATAATAATTAAATGAAGGAATTATGTAGCATATTGTAGAATAATAAATAAAGTAGTAATGTAGCACATTATAGGACATGTATATCAAGGATCAAGGTAAAAAATTATAGAAAAAGTAAATGAAGGGATAAGGTAGCAAATTTTAAGTTAAGAAAATTAAACTGAAGGAACTATGAAGAATATCATAGAGCATGTAAACCATGGAATGATGTAGCATATTCTGGGATATGTAAATGTAGGAATAATGTAGCAGGTATAGAACAATAAAATGAATGAAAAATGTAGCATATTGTATTAAAAATAAGTGAAGGTGTAAGGTAGCATATTATAGGACATATAAATCATTACGTAATGGAGCATGTAATTGGAAATGTAGATCAAGGAATAATGTAACATATTAAGATAAACGAATCAAGGAATAATGTGGCATTTTGAATGACCAGTTAATGAAGGAATAACGTAGCATTTTATAGGACACGTAAATCATGGAACAAGTTTTATAGGACACGTAAATCATGGAATAAGGTAGAATGTTATAGGAATTGTGAATGAGCGTACAATGTATCATAATATAGGGCTTGTATATTATGGAATAATTTAGCAATTTATAAAACAAGTAAACGAAGGAATATTGTAGAATATTATAAGACATGTAAACATATTTTAGGACATGAAAATCAAGGAACAATGCAGCATATTATAAGATAGGTAAATGAACAAAAATAATGTAGCATACTATAGGAATTATAGAATAATGTAGCATTTTTAAGACATGTATATGAGGAATAATGGAGATTATTATAGGACATGTAAATCAAGCAATAAACTAGCATGTTATCAGCCTTGTAGTTCAAGAAATAATATAGCATATTGCAAGACAGTTAAATGAAGGAATAGTGTAGTATATTATAGATATGTATATCAACTAATGCTGTAGCATATTATAGGATATCCAGTGAAACGAAATAAGAAGTTTACAAAGCCATATAAAGAGTTGTAAGCATCAAATTTCTGTTAAATTTTATGTTTGTAATCATCACATTTCCATATACTTGTAAACAAGGAAAAAGTGAGCTTTATGCGTTGTGGTAAAGGTCCAGCAAATATCATATTTAATATGATTAATATCATATTAATATCATAATCAAATTAAATATCAAAAAAGACGTTTTCTTTTCTTTTTGAAAATTATGAGTAAATGTCATCTTAGCATTATTCTAGTAATAAAGTTGACCATTCTTATATACGTAAACATTATAAAACATTTTGTTTAGGTGGATAAACTTAATATGACATTTTTAAAACTTAATCTTTTTGTACTATACTGAAACGAAACCTTGTTCCAATAATAATAACTTGGAGCCAAGATAACTATTTGAGATTACTGGTAGCTAAGGTTACTGATAACTAAAATTACTGGCAACTAAGATTACTGGTAACTAGTTTAAAAAACTTTAATTTTTTTTTTTCGAAAAGCTAAATAATAAATAACATAGATGTATCCTATTTATGTCTTTATATTTATTATAAAATGATTATCTATAACCAATTTTTTAACAAAAATTCAGAGGTTTATTTATGGGACATCTCTTCTACAACACGTTTCACGGTTTGTTGAATGAGTGAATCGTATTTGGCGTACAAAGTCTCCAAAACATTTTCCAACTTCTTAAAAGCCATCTATACCTTGGAAACTCAAAAAAATTCTTCCATCGTCAGCTTCAACCTCATCTTCTGATAACATCGCGTGAACAAAAGTGCTTTAGTAATAACCGCCTTAAATTTCAAATCCCAGGAGCATTTTTTTTGGACTGCACGTTTGCATCTGTTTGTTTTCTAAAAATTAAATTTAAGTTTTTTAAAAATTCCTCTTCAAATACTTAACTTTTTTAAACAGTGGAAACGATCCAAGGATTCATTTTTTGTCGTTATATTTTGAGAACTCATTATAGTGATCTTATTTTGCTCTCATACATAAAGCATAACACTGGATAAAAAAGCCTTATTTACATATTTTTCATCAGAATAATAATAGGATAACCAACCTAAATTATCTCAAAAGTGATAGAGCACACCGGACACACCGATAGTGAAGGGACTCTTCATATGTATATAATATGTATAATGTGTATTTGATATGCTAGATATATAATATGCTAAATTATTCTCTTATTTACATATCCTACAATATGTTATATTATTCCATGATTTACATGTGCAATAATATGCTATATTATTCCATTATTTTTATTGTCACAAGTATGCTACGTTATTTATTCATTTAATTGTCCTGTAAAGTGCTATTATTCTTTCTGTTATATATCATATTACATGCTAATGCTACGTTATTCCATCATTTACATATCCTATAAAAGGCAGCCTTGTTCCTTTATTTACATATCCTACAATATGTTACATTATTCCTCGATTTAAATGTCCTATATTATGCTGTATTATTCCTTCGTTTACTTGTTTTACAAAACACCTCGTTATTGCATTATTTACTTGTCCTTTAATAGCCTACAGTATTCCTTGATTTACAAGTACTGTAATATGCTACATTAACACTTTATTTACATTTCCGAGAACATACTTCATTATTCCATGATTAACCTGTCCTTTAATATGCTACGTTGTGCCATGATTTTCATGTTTTACAATAAGCTACATTATTCCTTGAATTACATGACTTCTAATATTATACATTGTTCCATGATGTCTTTTAATATTTTAATATGCTATATTATTTGTTTATATACATGAACAAATGATATAGCATAATATAGCATCTTATATTACACTACATTATTCCTCGATTTATATGTCCTATAATCCGCTACATTATTTTTTCATATAGATGTTTTAAAAATG
Organism: Euphysa ruthae; assembly: GCA_035046665.1. Classification (NCBI taxonomy): domain Eukaryota; kingdom Metazoa; phylum Cnidaria; class Hydrozoa; order Anthoathecata; family Corymorphidae; genus Euphysa; species Euphysa ruthae. Next base: position 9,593 of record JAUZNK010026909.1, read on the forward strand.
TTTAAGGTTCCTTGATTTACATGACCAACATATGCTACATTTACATTGTTTATTGATTTACGTATCATACAATATGCTACATTGCTCCTTGATTTTCATGGCTTATAATACGCTACATCATTCTCCGATTTACATATCTTACTTATATTATAATATGCTTCATTATTCCTTGATCTACTAGTCTACATGCTACATTAGTCCATGATTTACTTGTCTTACAATATGCCACATTACTCTTTCCTTTATTTTTTTACAATTTACTGCATTTTTCATTCATTTTATTATACTCCTATTATATACTACATTATTTCTAAATTTACATATCCTATAAAATGCTACATGGTTCCATGATTTACATGCTCTATCTTTTGTTACATTATTCATTCCTTTATTTGTCTTACAATATGCTATATTAATTCTTCATTTTCTTTTCTTATTATTTTTATATCAACCCTTGATTTACATGCCCTAAATTGTGCTACAATTTCCCTTCATTTAATTTCTACAATATGCTACATAATCCCTTCTTTTATTTGTTTTATATATTTGTTCTATATTGTTCTACATTTACATGCTTTATAATATGTTTAATAAATTCTTCATTTACTTGTCTACATTATGTTAGGTTTTATCTCATTTATTTCTCCTATAATATGCTACATTATTCCTTCATTTACATGTCATGCCCAAAAATATTCTGCATTATTTATGTCTTATAATGCGCTACATTATTCATTCATTAATATGTCATGTCCAAAAATATTCTGCATTATTCATTCATTTATGTCTCACAAAATGCTACTTTATTCCATGCTTTAAATTTCCAATAAAACGCCAACCTATTTCATGATTTATGCGCCTTTTAACATTCTATATTAATATTTGATTTACTTGTCCTGAAATATCCTACATTATTTCTTCATTTTACTTATTTTACAATATGCTAAATCGTTCCATGATTTACATATCAAAAGTATGCTGCATTATTCCTTCATTTACTACCATGCATCATACTACATCATTCCATGATCTATATATCCTATAATATGCTACATTGTTCTGTGTTTTATATATATATCCTATAATATGCTACATTGTTCTGTGTTTTATATACATATCCTATAATATGCTATCATATTCCATGATCTACATGATCCTCTAATATGCTACATTATATCTTTACTTATTCATTTATTCCTTCATTTACTTGTCCTGTAATATTCTAAATTATTTATTATTTATTCCATGATGTTAATGTCGTAAAATACGCTACATTATTTCTTTATTAACTTTATTAGCTTTATTAACTTGTCTTTCAATTTTTGCCACATTATTCCTTGATTTACTTGTCTTATAATATGCTACGCTATTTATTCGTTTGTACATCCTCTTTTACGCTATATCATTCCATGATTCACCTGCTTAAAAGCATGCTGAAATATTCCTTTGTTTAAATATCCTATATCATGTTAAATTTTTCAATTATTTAATCTCTTTATAAAATACCGTATTATTCCATGAATTTCATGTCATATAATGTGCTACATTATTTTTTCATTTACTTGCCTTCAATATGCTACATAATTCCATCTTTTACTTGTCCCATAATGTCCTATGATATGATTCAATGTTTCATGAGTTCAAATATCTAACAGTATGGTAAGTTATTGTAATATTTACATGTCCTATAATAAGCGATGTTATAAATTGATTTACAAATTTTCTACAATATTATTATTATACATTACTTCATGATTTACATTTCCTATATTATGCTACATCATTCCTTGATTAACTTTCTTATAATGTGCTATTTAATTTTCTGATTTTCATGTCCAACAACATGCTACATTGTTCTTTGATTTAAATTTCTTATAATATGCTACATTCTTTGATGGTTTACATCTTCTATACTATGCTACATTAGCCCATAATCTACATCTCCTATAATATGCTGCATTCAAATGCACTGATTTATTTTCATATTAACAGGCAACAAGTTTATCGCTCTGTGCTTTTTAATACTTATGTTCCAATACAGTTTTCATAATTTGAATAAAATCCTATGCGTGTGTTTTCTATCTTTTTCAAATGATCTTTAAAGTATTTGTTAACGACTAAATATCAGGCGGGGTATGAAAAACCAAAACGAGGTTGAATGCGTTGCATAAAGGACGCTTCAGAGCTAGTGTTAAAAAAAGGTTAGTTTTATATGTAGAAATAGAATCATAAAATTAGCTTTGTTTAATACAAAATAACTCATGCTTCAGCCACCAAGGGTATGATTTATGATAAACCCCAGATATTTGACTGAGGTATGTTTTATATTCAACAGATTTGTTTTCTTAATTTTAATTTTTGATGAAAAAAGAATTTATTCCGTCTTAACCTTTTCGAAGTGCACGGTTGATTTGTTATTAACAAACCACTCACAAAGGTTTTATTATATAAAATTTAATTTTTTATGTTGGAAAGCCAAACAAAAGTCATCTGCATAAAGAAGTAATTCACTGTCTCTTGCTTGTTTCATGTCATTAACATAGAGCAAAAATAAAAGGGACCACAAATAATCCCTTTGTGTTGAGTGTCAATATTTCCTCATTAGAAAGCTTTCTATTCATTTTTACTGTAAATTTCTCATTTGAAATATAGGATTGAAACCAAAGAACTAATTATATTGTTTTAAAGCGCATGCACTTTAAACTCTCAAGTAGAATCATGTGATAAATATTTTCACGAATTTGGAAATCGTCCAGTTGTGATATCTCTTCCGGCATAATTTCCAAAACCTTTTTTATTTCTCAAAGGAATTCACTAGTTTGTCCATCAATAACTTCACTAGTTTGTCCAACAATAACTTCATTAGTTTGTCCATCAATAACTTCAAAGATTTTGGCAGAGATTGTCGGTTAATTTTGTTGCTTGAATTTTTTTTTTACTTTCAATGATTCTAATGATGGATAATTTTATGTTTATACTCCTTATGTTTTTAGTTTTATAATAATATTTACATTGAGATAAATGAAAATTAGTCTCACTTACCCAAAGAGAAGCCATATTAGCTTGTGTTCTATAAAAAGAATTTTTGTATTTATTACACAGGGTGTGAATTTGATTCAATATCAACAGATAAAGTTTATATAAAAATATGTGAAAAATTATTTATTATTATTATTAATCCTAGTGTACAAATTGTTTTGAAAGACATTTTGGAGAAAATTTTTGTCGCAGCTTACATGAACTGGTTCCTTAGGAAACTGTTTTTAATATTTAACAGAGTAAAAAAAAAAAGATTTTCAACTGCTGAGAAACTTGAGAAATACACGATGTATCGTAACACACGATGTATCGTAACACACGATGCATCGTAACACACGATGTATCGTAACACACGATGTATCGTAACACACGATGTATCGTAACTTTTTATCAACTTTTGAACGTTCAAAACTATTTTTTGTTTCAGACAGTTCCATCGCTGGTGCGGACTCAAAAGAAATATTAGCTAAATTTTTAACTGGCAATCAGTTTAGTATATTTCTCTGGATCAAACTGTTTCCATCTGTTTGCACTTGCACAACCTCGGCAATATCAATGACACAAACAATATATATTGATATCGCAGAACTGCACCATTCATTGAGTTGAAACCTCGTCTCTGCTATGAGAGCAGATATCCCAACGTCATACACTGTGTTCACATTTGAATCAATAACAACTTCAACCGAAGTTTTTCTTTAGTTCTTTTAGCTTCATGTGAGCCTGTTTCATAATATCTTCTGCTGTTTTTTTTCGCAATAGTTCTATAATTGGTTGCAATGTTGCGACAACTCTACTCGCTCATTGGGTGGTTTGTTAATGCTACGAGTTTATTCATCGCTTGGTAACGTTGCCCTATACTATTTAGATCGCAAAACACCCGGCTACTTATATCAAAGCTCTTAGATTGTGCCACTTTCTTCGATGTTCAAAATTGTTAAGGCCAGTCACAACCAACGCATTCTGAGTTCAATCCAAATTGCATGTTGTTTTATCTGTGTATGTAACATCAAATCGTAATGATAATTACGATTACGAGCATTATTGTTATTAACAGTGTGATTGTGGAGGTGATTGGAGATAGTGCTCTAAGTGGTAGCTTCTTTTTCCAATAAATCTCCTTCACTGTTATTAAGAATAGGTGTGGTGATTCACCAGTACATTTAATATTTGGATGTTTTATTTCCATGGAATTTTCTTTTCTTGGTTCGCCTTTTTTCGGTTGTCTTCAGAGAATTTTACCATGTTTTTGTTGTTTTATAAGCTATGATAAAATCGAAATATTAGGTCCTTTCTAACGACAAATAGCACTAAGAAAGATAGACAGAGACTTATTAAAACTCTGATAATGTTGCTACCAGGCACTCAATAAGTGTCTGTTGCTAAACCTAATTATATCTAAAATTAACTTTTTTCCAATTCACAAGATCATTTTTATCAACTGAGAAAAAAGGTCTCAGAATGAAAATTTTTCCCTCATATATGATATCTTCATTTAATGATCACGTAACTTTACGCCAAGAAGCAAAAAATTTTTGAAAAGTGTGTTAAAAAAGAATTTTCTAAAAGCTACCCACCTCTACTATGGACGCTTTTAGATTTATTTTATACTACCTCTAAGAGAAAAAGTTTTGGAGTATTTCTGATCGTTTCCATAAAAAATGGGTTGTGAAATCAAAATCTACACTAAATCATACTTCAGGAAAATGCATTTTTGAAAAAAATGAGTATGTGTTCAAAATTTTGTGGACTGCGCCCTATAAACAGAACAGTTTGGTTTGTGGGCTATATGACACTTCATATGAGATAAGATGTTACAAAACTATTAATAGTAAAGAAATTTTCCTGACTCAGCAATAAATTCGTGCCTAAATTTGTGCTGTCTCCACATGAGAACCGTGCCTATTTTTGAATATTTTTTCTAGCCTTCCCATTGTTAATAACATTTGAACAGTAAAGATTAGTTCAATCGAGACAATATTTACCAAATCAATTCAAAACCAAATCAAAATTAATTTGAATACTGTTGACAGAGAATTTATTTCTATTTACAGTTTTATTGTATTTATTACAATTATTGTTTTATTTTATTGTATTTATTTTATTAATCACTGGTAGCGTAAAAATATTTTTGTTTGTTGAATTCTGTTGCATTTTTTTCTATCAACAATTATCATTGACCATTTTTTATTTTTGTTTGCCAACAAGCTTGCCATGCTTTTGCAAGGATTTATAGTTATTATTTATAAATAATATTTATAGTTAATATTTATAGTTAATATTTATAGTTAATATTTATAGTTATTATTTATAGTTATTCTTTATGCTTATTATTTATAGGTAATATTTATATTTTTTTATCCAGGCATTGTTTCATACACCTAAACGGACAATTTTATTTAAACATGCACGGAATATAAACTTCGCACGTACAGGATTGTTCGATAGTTTCGTCACAGGGAAACCACCTTATATAAATCACCCTCCCCCTTCATAGCACTACATTACAATAGGTGACAAAACCCTTTCTTGCTTTACATTACGTTTGATAAAGGCCTTTATTCAAACTTTAGAATAACGCGAAGAAGAAAAAATTGTGAAGTTCGATAACATTGAAGCAAAAGAGAAAGCGAAACAAAATTACTGTTATAACAACATTATAATCACATTATCATTTCTCATCAGTATGGGTAACAATTTGTTTCGTATGGGTAACAATGTGTTTCGTTTTTGAAAAGTTTAATTTTCCATCTAGTACCACAAATAAATCTTTTATCCTCTTAAATTGAATTAAACCAACTAATTTTCAACTTTAGATTAAAGTATAAGGAAATTGGCAAAATTTCAAGAAACAAAAATAGAATTTAAATATATATACAAGACGTAGTTGATAAATCCATTTAAATGAAGTAAGTAATCACATGATCTGGGTAGACAAAACTAAAATATATGTTTTCAGAATAATTTGAGATGCTTTGGATGGGAAAGAGGTTCTCACAAGCTTTTTTCAATTTACTACGCACCATTTTTTGAAATTTTTACAATCAAAAACAAATAAAAACAATATATCTTTTTTGAAAGATAAATATTGTGCAACATCTATAAGTATTATGACTGTTTCAAGGCCCTCCTTACATTGTATCTTAATTTTTTGTATTCAGTTAATACAAAAAGGAAGAGCAGATTATTAGTTAGTAATTTTTGTGAGAATCTTAAAAGATGATCTTCTTTTTACAGAATCATGGAATACCTATAGAGAGGCGGAGTAACAGCTAGTAATTTTAAACATAATTTCGTAAGAAGAATAAATTCATTAAGATGACGAAAGTAGAGGAAGTAAATATATTTAATACTAGAACTTTAAAAAGGTTTCAAAAATTCAAGCGACAAAAAGAAGCTACAATTATATTTTTGCGAGTTGTTGAATATATAAATAAGCTTGAATATTGGTTGGCAAACTATTTTACTTCATAGCATTTTTAATGTTTACCTTAGTGCATGAAAAATATTTTCTGTTCTGATGAGAATAATATATTTTTAAACTGCGCAAACTACGTAAGTGTTATTTAAAAACTATCTAGGAAAAATATGAGATAATTTTTCACAGATAAGAACGCAAATAATTCAATCACCTTCGCCTATTACGGCAACAAAAACAAATGCTTATTATTTTCATATCAAGTTTTCTCTTTGAGTTCTTTAAGTTATGTGACCTTTCCAGTTGTTTCTAATACTATCTCTCATTGTCACTGTTATCCCATTATCTCCTTTATCAGATTACCATCCATTAAAGTCACAACTTTTTCCATCCAAAACTCTGGCAGTTGCGCTTACTAATTGTGTTTAGTATAGGAAAAAAACGATCAAACAGAACCCAAAAATTGGCTTTAAAAAGCCAACTAGAGAATAACAAAATAGTGAGAGTAAAAACGCCATTTTTAAAAAATATATTTTTAAATAAAGAGATGAATGGGGCGAGAAAGTTTTACAATAACAGACCTTTCTCGTTCCTGACACACGAATCCTGATGTTGTTTTAAACAATATCAAAAAACTTAAAAAGGGCAAACTAACAAGTGAAAACATCCCAAGTTTGAAATTTGCAAAATACTTCCTACCAGAACTTGCATATTGTTTTAACACATAGGATAAAAGACTCTGTGCTAACGGGTCTATCTAAAGCTACTCATTGTTTGTTTTCACGGCACCGAAAAGCAAAATTTTCAATCTAGCTTAATAATTTGAGATTGTGTTCACTTGCAACGTTTGTGTTAGGAGCTGACTCAAAGTGTGCTCAAAGGAATGTTTGCACCACTTGTGAAAGGAACTTAAAGCGTGTGACTATAGTTCAAAATAAGGTGCCTACATCAATTTTGATAGCAACTTTCAGTGTGCCTTCAAAGATATAAAGTTGGGACACTAACATCACTGCAAGAGGAATTTACAACTTATATTCTAGCTTGAGCACCGGATACTTACACCGCCGCAGATAAAAATATACAGCGTGGGCTTAGAGTTGAACTTAAGAACCTTACACCATTTTTGATAGGAACTTGAGTAAATGAAAATGAAAATGAGTAAATTTTAGGTTTTTATTATGGACTAGCAGAAAGGTTAAAAACTGAATAAAATTTATATTAACATTATACCCTTTCTATGTTGTTTTTTAGAGAATTTAAATCGATTAAATAAGCATACAGTATGACATATTTATTGTAGATTTTACACAAACTGTGGTTTCACAATTTAAAACTACTGAAAATGGCCACAGTTGTAATGTTTTTAAAGTTGTAGATAATAGGATTTATTATTTGTCTTAAATATGAAACAGTTCTTAAAACAGCCATGTTGAAATGCTCTTGTTGTAAATTTATTAGTTAAAATGCTTAGTTTGTTAGATATTTTAAAACTAATATTTTAACTATTTTGTAAGTCAGCTTTTAAAGCGCTATTGTTGAAATACACCTGTTTTTATACCCTTTTTTCAATAACCCTATTTGAATAGGATTATTACCGCCTGCTTTCATTCGATTCTAAAGTGGAATATAGCAACGTTGTTTTAACCACTCGTCTGTGATAAATTTCGGCAACCTCTGTGTAAAGAGGACTTACGCTGTTATTTAGATAATAGAATGTTTTTGTCTAGGGCAAACAATAGCTTTGTCAATAAGCTGTCAACAAGCAAGCATCTCAAGATTTTCATACAAACAGTTAGTAGAACCACCTACTCTGCTACAAGATCGCTTCTTTCATAGCAAAAAAATCAATAAAGCGGAAAACACTGCTACAAGTTTTTTTATTTTAGAAGAAATCAATTAAAGCAATATTTACAAAGCCTTCAAAATTCCTACATTCGAAACTGAAACTCTTTTTTCTGGACATAAATCAAAAATCTATTGTGAGTATGGTTTTTTTAATGCAATTTCAATTTATTTAAATAATAGTGTGAAACCTTTATACCAAGAAAAACACTTTTGTGTTTTTGCTGAAAGAAAGGTAGTTAAGGTAGAAAAATTAAGAGGAAAAACATAATTTTATCTGAAAAATCTTAAATTTTTTTAAAACCCGTGGAAACCACAAAAACTTCTTCCAATAATGAGTTTCTGAAATTAAAGCAAAAGAAAAAGCTTCTGTTAAGTAAAATTTTAAGAACCAATAAAACTTTTCATACTTCCCACCCTCGAAGAGCAAGCTGCCGGGATTTGGCTTCTAAGTTTGTTTTCGGGAATTGAGACTGCACTTTAAAACTTGTGAATTTAGGGAAAAAAACATTCCACGTCCGAGATATCGCACTAAGATCATGGGAGATTTTTATCCCTAAAGTTGTTTTCAGGAATTCTTCCTGTAATTGGGATTGAAAAAGACAATTTTGAGAACACAACATCTTTATAAATACTTCGTAAGTTTTTAAGAAAAAATCATCAGGCTTGTTTACGGCTTGTTGAAACTTTTTAACTTTCAAACTTCAAACAACGTTTTAATGATATCAGCCGAGTTACTAAACCAGTAAATGTAATGTTTTACGTGCATGACGTCCTTTAAAACAACGTGCATGGCAGGCAGGCCGGTCTAAAGAGGTTTAACTTATATTATTACGGTGCTTAACAATGTTAGATTAGGAAAGTAATAAATCACAGTATTTTGTCAATTTAACGTAAGAAGTATTTATTTAAAAATCCATTCAATTGATGTGATGTATTTTATCACTAACATGTGCATTCTTATTGGAAATCTTTGCAAGTTATCATGCCATATCTTTTAGTTAGGCCTAGCGTTCCTTTTTTCTTCATCATAGTCTTTTTTGATTCTTTAGGTGTGCATGAAATATCGATGTAAGTTTAGTTTTCAGGCCGCAAATAACATTTTCTTCAAAATTATTTTTCATTGATGCAGATGTTTTGTTGTTTTATCACAGCGATATTTCGTATTTGCATTTCGCTTTTCAAAAATTTTTTTCATTGACAGTAGAAATTCACACAAGTGTGTTGTTTTGGTTTTTCATTGTAGAAACGCACGACTGTTTTAATTCGGTTTTTACTAATAATAGAAAAAAAAAGAGATTTTTTTACAAATAAACTTAATGAAAGTATAGGTAAACCTAAAAATCTTTGGAAATCTTTGAAAGATATAGGAGTTAAAAAATCAAAAAACCCATCTTCACAATCCAATTTTTGTTTCAAGTTAATAAGTTTGTTTTTGATCATCTTCAAATTGCTAATTGTGTTAAAAAATTTTTTGGTAATCTTTCAACCAATCTTTCAAATCTCCTACAAAAAGCATCAAATATTTATAATACCCAAGCAACCCTAAATTTTTATGGCCAAATGAACATTTCGAAGGAATTAATGATTTAGAACTAAATAAGTCACCAGGGTTTGATGAAATATCATCTATGTTCTTTAAGGACGGATGTGCTT
>JAUZNK010026920.1:0-19546 GCA_035046665.1 Euphysa ruthae
ACATACATACATACATACATACATACATACATACATACATACATACATACATACATACATAAATACGTACATACATATCTGTGTGTTAAGTTGTTAATTGTCGAAAAATGGCTTTCACAATATCATGTGAAATCAAGGTAGGGTTAACAAAAACTTTAATTAGGAAAACCTGATGGTTGCTTAGTTTAGCAAGTGGTAAACAAAATTTTTTAATAATTTCTGGTAATTTAATCACTGAAGATATTTTTTCTCAACTTAATCTGCAATTGAATGAAATTTTTGCTACACTGCTGAAAAGAAATTCAGTTGATCTTAAAAATAACCAATTTATTAATTTATTTTACAACTTTAGAAATTATAACTTTGTACAATGTTTTAGAAAGATAGGAATTTGGTTTAATATGTTTTCATATCTCTGTTTGTATGCCAATTTTGACCCTCATATGCTCCTTTGCCTCTCACACAGACTCTTTAACCAAGTCGTTTTTAGGAAATGTATGTGAGTTTTAGTGTACATTCTTTTTTAATAATTTATGGAATTTTTATTCTATTTTTAACTTGTTAATCTCAAAGGCTTGATTCTCCAAAAACAAAAGGATTTCAATTGAGCTCTGACTAACGAGACAAAGATATTTGGAATATCCTCCTGAATGGATAGATTGATAGATAGTAAATTCTGAGAGATTTTTATGAAAGGTATGAAATCAGTAAAGATAAAAGTACCATCAATTTTTGCTGTGTTTGAAAGCGTTGAATTCGTAAATATTTTATTATGATTTGGTGGATGATTAAGAGTAAGAAAGCAATCTTTTATATGTCTTTTTCTTAATCCATAAAATTTACAAAATTGTGAGAGTCATATTTCAACCCACTTGAAAAATGTGTTATTTTGTTAATGCAAAATTTAAAGTTACAGAAGCTTAATTATGTTCATAAGAGAAATAATTTGAATAATAAAGGGTAAAGTTATGACCGGAAAATTTCTGATGATATCAGGAATCTGACATCTATCCATCAGAGCAATTAAAATGTTTGTCATATTACGCAAATATTATATCGATCTCTCTTTGTTGCATGTTACTTCTTCACTGATGTGCTAAATATTAGATATCTAATGATTTTCAGGTTTTGTTCAAAATGGAAACAAGTTATATTTTCAGAATTAAGGGTTATATCAAACATCGAAGCACTTAATTTTACATGTTATTCATTCATTGTGTTCAGAATTTAATTTTGTAATCATTAGGATTATGTTTTGCTCATGGCTGTAATGGTAACCTTAAATCTATATCCTGCCAAATCTGTCGGTCATTCAGTTACTAATATTGGAAGTAACATATATTCTTTAAATAATGTACGAATTTCATGTGATGGGCATCATATTTAGAAAGGTTTTATTGAAACTGAGGTTAAAAAGAATAATTATTTTCGGGGTAAAGTCGATTAAAAATTTCTTTTTTATTATCAGGAATTGTAAGAAATGATCATTAAAAAAATGGGTTTTTTACTAATTTTGATTCATATGCGAATATATCTATATTCTGTTTATTATCAAATTTTTGCACGGCGTAAATTCCTTCAGGAGATGATTAGCCGTGGGGTAAAACAATTATAAGTCCTTGCATAAAATCAGGCAAGTGCAATCATCACTACTTAGTTATATTGTCTATCTAAAAATAAAAAGAAAAATAAGATTAGACATAAAAAGTATACAAAACCATTCCAATTTTGACATCCGTTTTCTTGTCAATGCCTAGACCTAAAAATAAAAACCTTATCCACATCAACCTTTACTATCTAAATACTAATGTGTGTATTTTAAAACTCACATTTGTTTTCATCAAAGTTAAAATGGTTTCATTTACAAATGATCTCATTGGATAAATAACTGGCGTCACTAATTTAATTCAGTTTTTATTTCTGGTAGTACCCTTGCCCAAAGAAAAAGCACTTTCGTCACGCAATTGTGATTTTTATACATCTTTTATCTTTCAGAAACTAACGAAGATTCTGAAAAGGCAGAAAAAGTACTGCATTACCTCAGCTTAACGATTCTTTCAATATTTATGTTAGAAGTGAGTCTTATATTAGTTCATACTAAACAAATTCATTTTAAGTTATTGGTGACTGGATACTGGGTACCTTAAAACTATGACTTTGAGGTGTCATATTGTAATTTCTTGAATTTGAACACCTGTCAAGCTGTCTTTTGGAAAAATCCTTAAGAGAAAAACGGTTTCTAGTCATAAATTGTGAGGTTCATTTTGATACATATTTACTCGCACATCCTTAAGCCATTTTTTGAGACTCTCTAATTAAATTTTATAAATGATGACAGACATATATAATAAATTGTCTAACATTTTTATCCTTAGAAACTTCATTTATAATTTAAATAAATATTTCATTAAATTGATTTTCTTGGGTAAAATCTAAATTCATTTTAAACTTGATGTGAATCAAACGACAATATAGAATTTTTTAATTAGGATTGTACCATAGAGATTCTTCGCAGATGGTAGTGTGAGAAATTTAAAAATAATCTCAGTATTAATTTAAACTGATTGAAAGCAATATTTCAATTTTTTTGTCAAAGTAAAATGTGTTCTTAAAAAATTTTGCCCCAAAGATCTATTTCTTATTTGGGCTAAGGATTTGCCCTTTGTTAGTTGAAAACACCAAATATGGTCAAAAATATTGAAATATTTTAATAATTTTTACCAACATAAAATACTCTTATGAAATTTTGTCCCAAATATATATTTCCTATTTGGACTAATTAGTCCAGAGTCGTGAATTTTTACAAAAGCTGATTTTGCGGGTGCTCAAAATTATTTAAGTATTTCATAAAAATAAACACATATTTGTCCCGCCACCACAGCGTAAGAAATTACTTACCATATGGTAGGCGTTATGAAGAACACATCGAGCACATCAAATCTTTTGCTCAAAATTATTAAGTGGTTTGACCTGAGAGCTTCGACTATAAACTACTAAATTGTACGGAATAGTCGAAAAATTTTTTTAAAGAATTGTTTATTTCTGAACAAATTAATATATAAACTTAAGCCACAATATAAGCAGAAGAAATCAAAATCAATGCACTTGCTAAACTAAATCTAATCTAGCACTCTACTAGCGATTTGCGTTGACTGATTATAGTTTATAATTAACTGTATTAGTACAATTTGGGGCATCTTTAAACCATCCTCATTAAAATCCCTAACAATTATGTCGATGTCTAACCAAAAAAATACATCGTGTAATACGTTAACAAAATCAGTTTTAGATTGACAGTTTAGTACACCTGGTTTACTGTCAACATACCAATAGCCTATAGTATCACAATAACACACAACTAAGTTTCGAAAACAATTATTGTGGGCATCATGAAAACAGATTTTAAAAGCTTCAAATTTTTTATAAATTTATGACACATTGTATTCCATTCTTGTTTCTAAAAACAATATTATAAATTACATTTGGTTAAAAGGTTGGCACTTTGAATATCCTTGAGCTGAAAAATAAGGAGCGTTCAAATAAGCAAATAACTCAAAAACCCAGCTGGTGACATTAATGTTTCATAGCGTAATTTCATGCAGTATGTTAAAAAGCTTTTTCATCTAGTCTGATTGCATTTTTAGACATTTACATTTGAGCTGCATTAAAATTGTTTTCTGTAAGCACCTCAAAACTTACCAGTGCCTTTGGAAATTTTTGTCTTTATACTTTATGTATAGTGGTTGCATAACTCAATATCAATAGGAACTGTGTTAGTCTGAAGAAAGTATTTGTTTTGCTATAAGTTTTCAATGCAATTTCAGTTTCAACTTTTTTTTGTTGGAATACATCTATTATTTAAAGAGTACTATTTAAAGGATCAACACTTGAAATCCCGAGTGACAATTCATCAGTTGGTTGTACTATGTTGTTCAACTTAAATTTCCCTTTCAGAAACTAACTGTTTAGTTTCATTATCTATGCATGACCTATATATGAGTTAAAACTCCAAATCTATCACAACGAAGAGCTCCTCATACGCTAAGTGTGTTATACCCGGATTTGAACCCATGATCTTGTGGTTGGGAGTCTGATACTTTACCAGTCGGTAAAGTATCTGACTCCCATTATAACTGGGTATAATATAAACCTCTTAGCTAAAAATCTACACGTAAAACATAATAAATAGTTTAACCTAATGATCTATTCATTATTAAAGTTTTAAAAATATTTAACACGATATTGAACAGATGAATTTCTGCCTTTTTGCTTTTCAATAATATAAACCAATTTTTTCAATGTTAAGTCATATCGCATGAAAGATTCAGAAAATAAGCTGAAGGTTCTAACTTTGGCTAAAACATATAAAAACATTTTCCAGCAGCTATGTGTAACTTTTAATTCAGATAAAAATTTAAAAGCTTTTTCATTTTTCATCAACGTATTAACTGTTATATTATAGCTATTTGCAGGCAGCTAGTCTACCAAAAATTTTTTTATAGGTTTATTTATTTTTAAGTTCATCCTTAACTTTTAAAAGTAACTGAGCGAACAACAAAAAGATATTCATAACCAGATGTAAATTTTAGTGAGTAATTTTATAATGCATGATTAAAATAACTATTTGGCAGTAATGCAACATCTCGCTTTGCTCAGCAACCATATTTTCCTTTCGGAAAAAGAAATGGGTGGGCTAGCTCTTCACAGAATCTATCGTTATGAATATGCAAAGAAGTTTGATCCTCACATGGTGATATAGATAGTTTATTCTCCAGTTTATTACTAATCAAAGTCTTTTCGCTGCTTGTAAATGGCTCAATAACATCAAAATCAATATCATCATCACAACCACTTGAATCATCCGAGCGTCCCAAAGTGGACAAATTATGTGTATGAAGTTCAGCTTTAAATATAATGATTTTTTTTACTTTAATAGGTTTAGAACTCTAACAAAACTGATAGACATCCAAAATTATAGTAAACAATGTTCTTGTACTAAATCTTCCTTTTATGTTTATTAATTAAAATTCCGTTATAGTTGTTTTCACGAGGTAATTTTGTAACAAGATAGGGTAAAAAAGTACCACCTCTAAATGTAGTTAGTACTTTTTTAAACATTAAAGTCGTGCTAAAAGGACTTTTTATAGCAATTTCATTCATACCTCTTAAATATAAATAATAAACTTTTTGCATACAGCTTGAGGAGATTTTCAAAATTATGCAAACGTTTTCAATGTCATACAAAAACTTTTCATTAAAAAATATTTTTACAGAGCGCTAATAATAACACACACATATAAAATGAACTATCTTTCAGCTTTTTAATAACACTCGTAATGCAAGTTTTTTTTCACAAGCATTGCAGTTTAAATATCATATAATAGCCTTGAATTTCAGAAAGATTTTGCTTGTTATTTTTGTACCATTGCTATCGTGTTGTGTCTTATTGTGTCTTTGTTTCGGCGACACATTGATTTAACATTACAAATACTTATTTTTTTCTTTAATGTATACTTTAACTTAGCTTTTCTTAAAGTGTCAAAATAATTTGAAGAATCTTTTGCTTTGCGTGCTATGTAATTCAATTTAACGTTAGCTACATAGAATTTTATCTTTATTCAAAGAATTTAATAAATTATATCTTGATTTAGCCTTTTCTAAAGTATCAAAGTAATTTCATGAACCTTTTGCTTTGCTTGCTCCATAATTCAATTTAGCATTGAATAGTATTGTATTTTCCTTTAAAGAGTAGAATCCCCATTTTCCAAAATAAAATTGCAATACACATTACTCCAAGTATCATTTTTTTTAACATTAGAAAAAAAGTTGGAACTAAACTATTAGTTGCAGATTGGATTACATCAGAATCTCCAAACCTTTCACCAGCCTGGTTAAAATAAACCGGTACTTCTGTGGATTTTAGGAAATAGTTAAATGACAGTAAATCATAAAACTCAAATTTTTGTGACATACTAATGTAAAGTAAACTAATGTTTCTAAATGTGGTGAGACTTATCATCAGTCTATACCGTGTTAAATGTTTCTGAGAATCTTCTTAACGTCTGAAATAGATCAATACAAATGGTTACTCTTATACTTCAGGTAATAGTTTTTCTTTCTTTTTTTTTATTAAGGTAAGCGTCAAGATATTTGCAATGGGAAAACAATTCTTGAAACACAAGTTTGAGGTAAAAAAAATTGCGTAATTTTGACCTAGCTTTAGTCGTTTTATCGATCTTTTAACAAATGTACCACTTCTTACAAATTCTTGCATGAAGTTCATAGATTTGATTTTTACTAAAGTTCAGGAGCTTTGCTGTGAAATAGTGGTTATGTTTTATATTTTTATTGTAGGTCTTCAAACATTGGAGTGAGTATTCGATTTTGCTGTGAATATTAGATAAGCCTAAATATTAGATATAGCCTGTGATATTAGATAAGCCTAAATTAAATGAAAACTTTATAAGCTATGCTTTGTCTACGTTGAAGACATTTTGGCTTTATACAATAGTGTATATTCGCTTCTTAAATACTGTCTCCTTGTTCAAAGTTATATTAATAGTTGAAGTAATTGGTTATTTAGCCCTTAATCAGAATTTATTTTCCCAATGGCTTTATTTCACAACTTATCGCGCCTCATTCTTTTACCACAAAAAGTTAAAGGAGCTTATGTCGATTTTTTTTCTAGGTTGAACTTATGTTGAACGACCGACTATAAAAAATGACATCAATTCTCATTCCCTTTTTCATACCATATTTCAAAAATTTTTACATTTTGAAGGTTCAGTAAATTTTTACGTGTTAAGCCGTTTTTGAGAATTGCTGAGGAAATTAGCGATATTTATACATGCTTCTATTTTAGATCTTTGACGCTTTTGTAGTGGCTTTGTCATTTTTCCTTGATTTATTTTTGAGGTAAATTATTTATGCTTTCTTTAGAATTCTATTTCTATGCTTTAAATATTTCTTCACTCAAAAACTTTCCAATCCAAATCTTAATCATATTTACTACGTTGCAAATACATTTTGATGGTTGAGTGAATCTTGTAACTGAAATTACAGTCAAGTTAAATTTTGTTTTAATTTCATAAACTGTGTGAACATAAATCGTAAAAATTATACCTCTCATACTTCCCTAGTCTTTAAATTATTTCAAAAACATGTTAACTTTAACTTTTTGACTAGCTGATAAAGAAAGCTGCCTTTAACAGTTTCGACTAAATTTTTATTGCAAAATTTGATCAGGATTAGATAAAATCAAAAATAAAATAAAGATTTTCCATATAGTTTAAAAACATTGAGGAGGAGATCATGAGAAAAGAGTTAATATTTTTTAGAATGACTTTTTTTCATTTATTTTTTTTTCTTTTCGCTAGTCCTCCATTAAATTTTAAACTTAACTACTGGCATTTAACATTTAAGCTCTAAAATTCCCCTGTTAAGTTTTACTTACTAGCACATTTTTATATTTTAAGCTTTCCTATCTAGTCTTCCGTTATATTAAATTTATTTTTTAAGCTTTATTCAGCAAACTTGCTAGTCGTCTTTTAGTTTTAAGGTTTTAAGCTCGATGTTAGGTAATATTTTTTTGATAGATTGCAAAGCATTTATAGTAGACTTTTTAATTGCCACATTGAAGAACCTTTACGAAATTTTAATTTGTAAAGTTTAATATTGATAAATCAATGTGATAAATGATATTTAAGCTGCCGTAAATATACAAATGTTTGCGAAAGCATGGCAAGCTTGTTATATGATGATTGATGATAGAAGAAAACTGCAACAGAATTCAACAAACAACAAATTTTCTTACGCTACTAATGATTAATATACAATAAAAACTGTCGCTAAATAGAAATAAATGTCGACAGTACTAAAATTTCTTTTGGTTTGGTTTTTCTATCGGGAGAATTTTTTATACAAAAAAAAAATGATTTTATGGTTTATCTATACATATAGTGAAATATAAAATATCGTTTTTAATTAAAAATCTATATTCAATATAAAATGAATTTAAATTTAACTTTCTGTTCATAAAACAGTCATGTTTAAAAAGACACGAAATTAAATATTAAAACAATAGATATTTAAGAACATTCGAAAGGAATGTTAATGATTCTTTCGTTTACCGTTTAAATAAAATTTTCTGTGGACAGTATTGATATTAATTTTTATTTGATTTTCATTTCATAACTATTGTCTCCATTGAATTATTCTCTACTGTTCAAATGTTAAATAAAGAAAAAAAAATCGAGACAAAATTTGCGGAGTCAGCAAAAAAAACTTCTATATATAGAGAAATTTTTCGCGTTACTACCGAATGAGCTCCTGCTTCAAAGCTCGCTGCGCTATAGAAAAAGCAATGCAGCAATGTTACGGTGTTTCAGCCTCATGTATACAAACTTTAATTATAGACAAGTACTTGATTTGAGACCAATTGCACTGGTTTGCTGTTAAAGTTTTGAACAAAGTGTCACTAAAATTTTAAAATTTCAACGCATAGTTTCGATGCTGCGCATCATAATTTTAAGCATTTTTCCAAGCTAATTTGCTTTAAAAATTTAAATAAAATGTAGGTAAATTTTTGCTAATTAAACGCATTTATCTGATTCTGCGCATCGTAATAATGCTGCGAGTCACACAACCTTTTTTGCAAAACTATAATTAAGTGAAGTGACACTTAAGGGGCTGAGCAGCTAAATTCTTACTTTTTAAATAAATGAATGAAAAAGGAAAAATTGTTTAGGGAAGAACAAGACGAAATAGAAATTTATTTTTCTTATAAAAGAAGAAGAGAAGATTTTGATGAAGGTGAAATATCTACCAATGCAGTAGTAATCGCATAGTTGCAGCAACTGCGGAAACCTAGGAAAGCAAGTAGTGAAGAGAAGATTGCGGTTTAAAATTTAGTGGATTCTAGGGTATAATACCTGGCGATAGAATGGAATTTAAAAAGCGTATGAGAATTGCGCTTGTAAATATTGAACTTATTTTGCAAAATATTACACCGTTTATTCAAAAAGAGCCAACTACTTTGAAAACCTATCTGACAATCTGACAACTAATCACAGGCATTAATCTTACTTCGTATCATTTAGCTCATCGGTTTTCGGTTTCTGCGACGGGAAATCTATTTGTCGCTTCGATTTCATTAACTGAAGAAACATTTAGTAAGTATTATGTGCGACTATGTACGATGATTACGTTAAAATGAAAAATTTGGAAGATGAATGGTGGGATGAAATAATTAGCTACTATAGAAAACTATGAATTCCCTTGTGTCGGCACTTGCGGTATGTTATCTTGATCTACATCCAAACTTTCAACATTCTCGTCATTTGAATCGCCATTATTGTCCGTTTTATTTTCAACATCGTTGTCAAAATTTTCTTCAAGTTCAGATATATTTGTACGGGAATTTGAAGAAGATTTTGACATATCCACTAATTCATCCGTTAAAACAAGGAATTGGCTCGATCCATGATTTACCTCCACTCGCTTTTTAAATTAGAATATATTTTTGTCATCTCTGAAGTTTTTTGACTCGTTTACGCTTTTAAATTCTTTCTTTTCTAGTTCGAAATCATGAATCTTCTTTATGTGCGAGAAAAACTCGTCAATCAACGAATTTTTTAATGATAAACACTCCAGTGAAGATGCGAATGAATTTTCATCCTAAGCTAATATTTTAGCAACAAGTTCGTTTTTCCTCCTCAGTCCATTTTCTACTTCACACGGCCACAGTTTTACTCTTCCATGGTGGCTTCTGAAACAACTCCATTGACCATTTTTTAACTAGAAAAAGATAAATATACATTATAGGCATTTTATGTTAGTATTTTGATTTTAGACCAAATGCGCTGATTTGCTTTCGAACAAAGTTTAGCTAAAATTTTGCTGTTTAAATGCGTTCATCCGATATTGCGCATCGTAACAATGCTACAAGCCACTTGAACTTTTTTGTGAAATTATAATTAAAAAGTGATGATGAGTGGCTCAGCATCTAAATTTTTAAGTTAAAATTTATTTATATATTTTGTGGTATTGTACTTGTAAAATGGGTTTATAAACATGAAAATTATCCCATTAGTTTAACCCCTTACAGGCTAATTGCCGTGATATTACAGCGTTTTTACTATATGGAAATAAACTTTAGATATAAGCATTTCTTATAGGTAATTTGTTTCGAGATGATAGATAATAAATGCGCTTGTTTGCTGTTAAAATGTTGTTTGGCAAAAATTATTTTGTTTTTAAGCATTGTTCTGATGCCCAATGCTGCGCATCGTAATAGAAAGCAGATGACGCTTAAAAGGTTAAGCAGCTATACTTTTAAATGGATTGTTCACTTATTAAATGATCATAAATGAAGAAGGGTGCACTGCTAATGCTTATTTCTGAATATAGGGGGAAAGAATGCTTAGTAAGTATGATGACAAAAGTGAGCAAAAAATTTAAATACGTTATTTTTGGTGTTTCTATCTTTTTCAAATCCGGGTTGTTTTATTACAATAATGTGCTTGATATAGACACTTTTCTAAGTTTCAGGGCTGCTTTTTAATTTTGAAGCAGGTTAAATACGCTGGCCAATTTTTGGATTCCCGTAAACATGCGCGACTGACTTTACCTCGACCAGACAAGTTCCCGACGAACTTATTCCCGACCGCCATATACCCAACGGATATTTACCCGAACGGGAAAATTCCCGAACTGACAATTTCGCGACCAGACAAATAAATGATTTCTTTTTTTAAGACCTATTTATACATATATCCACATGATGCACACATGCATGCACATTGTCTAAATAAAACATTCTGCAGACAAAAGTATATTTCTATCTTTAAATAATATAAAACGCAATAAAATAATACGTGGTAAGATTAAGAAATGGAATCAAATACGTCAGAGGATAAGCAGAATAAAAGCAGCTGTCACAAACAAGTAGTGAAGTCTAAGAGAAATAAGTGATGTAAGCTGGAACTCTAATTGAGTTTATTGAAAAGATAAAAGGAGTGAGAAAGTTTCAAGTAAAGATGGGATTTTATATAAAAAAAATAAAACGCTAACCAATGGAAACACGTATTGGGAATGTTGACAGAGATGAGGTGGAAATGGATGCAACGTCAAGATAACGTTAGATGCTACAGACTTATTTATTGCTCAAAAATGCCAACACAGTCACGTTCTTATCCCGAGGGTATTCAATTGTTGAAAGTAAGAAAAAAGATGAAACGAGTGGCACAAAACACTGCTGAAATTAAGCAGAACATAATTGCAGCTGGACTCCAAGAAAGTATTGTTGCGCGGCTTCCGAGCGCAGAAACTCTACGAAAAAATGTGAGACGTAATTGGTCCCAAAATCATCCGCCAGTACCTGACATTTACGGCACACAATTTGCCTTACCACAGACCTATACTCTGGATATTTTGGGTCAGCAGTTGCTTGTGTATGATAATAGATGACCGCATAACTGTGTTTTAAAGTAATAAGGGTTTTCGTTTCATAGGGAGTTCGAAAAACTGGTTCAGGGATGGGACATTTCAATCATACCCACTTCAATTTATGCGATTATACGTGGTTTACCAAATCATAGAAATTTATCCGGAGCATATGTACCGAATAAGAGGATGGATACATATTCCGAATTGCTAACTCAAGTACAACGGCTGACAAATAACGCTATGCCTCAAAGTATAATGATTAACTTCAGTATGTTAAGTGCTTTGAGCCAAATCTTTCCATGTATACCACACGTTAAGAGTTTTTTTTTTCAACTCCTCCCTAAGAATGTCTTTGGACCTGTACAAGACATTGGATTACAACAAACATACCTTAGAGATGCAGTATTTAGAGGTACTACTCGCATCAATATTTGCTTAAATTCGTCCCAGTTTAGCTTTCGATCAGCTTTGCAACTAATTTGCGATTGATGAACAGCCTGTTCTTGATTACTTCTAGACCAACTATATCGGAGAACAGAGAATGGGCCAACGTTAAACGCCCCGATTTCCTCAAAAGTTGTGGAATATGCATAATCGGGTATGAAACGAACTACCACAGACCAATAAAAATTTGGAAGGTTGGCACACCATGATTCTACACCATGTTCAGACAAACACATCAATCGACTTGGGACATTATTGCCAAATTAACACTCATATTAGCAAAAATGTTAGGTGGTGCTTTCCCACCACCGCCGAAAAGGGTTTATTGCGCTGTCAATGCTCGCATCGAAAACCTTGTACAAGGGTACAGTAATGAAAATATTTTTCCATTTTTGCTTAATATTTCTTAACTTGTCATCACAATAAATCTTATAAGATTTCTTATCGAAACTTTTTCATTGTTGACATTAAATTTCTTCTTATTGTGTTTGAGAAAAATTTTATATCTTCCTCTGTATATTGTTTTAAAAACATTTATTAACTATCAGAGAAGTTAGGAGTAAATTCTCCGTTGGGCTTTGTGTTTTTTTTTTGCCTCTTTGTTGTCCATGACAATTTTGAACGCGAGAATTTGAGGAATTCAATACTGTCCAAACCTATTCTTCTCACCCATTTGTTTACATGCAACTTGTTTTAACTCCTCCCACATTAACTACGTTTTGCGGAATGGAAACTCGTAGAAGTGGCTGGGTGCTTGCATGAATATATGCATAAGTAGGAAGAAAAAAATCATCTACATCTGATAAGTCGTTCAGGTATTTGTCTGGTAGGGAAATTTTCAGTTCGTGGAACTGTGCGTTCGGATAAATGTTCGTCGGGTATATGACGGTCGGGAATAAGTCTGTCGTGAATTTATTTGGTCGGGGAAAAGTCTGTCGGACATTGTCTGGTCGGAGAGTTGTTCCTCGGGAATGTATCACACGCTTTCATGAGGTTCAAACATCTTGCAGGAATTTTTTAAAGTGCGCATGTTGTTAGGATATGTACTTAGCTTCAACTTTTATTTGAAATTTTTTTTCACTTTTATTATTTTTTACAATTTTTGAGATACCTTAGAAGTAATGGCAGAATTTTGGAGATGCTTTTTCTGCAAACTCGAGCTTACTGTTATCCTGATTCTTGTTGTTAAAAAAAATGATTGAAGATCAACTAGGACCCACTTTTAAATGACCAAAATGAACGAAGTGCTATTTTTTCTCTGATAAAATGAAATATGATGAATTGTTAGTGCCTACTAACGAATAGCCATATTCTGAACTTAAAATTACATTGCAATTTCAGAGAACACTGAAGCTGTGCAGCAAAGTAAAAACGGATCAAAAAAATCTAAAAACCTTGCTGATTTACGGAACAAAATTCAACTTCGACAAAGTGAAAAGGTATCATTTTGGTGGAATTTTAAAACATAGTCACAACAGGAGCCAATGAAACTCTTACAAACTTTGGTAAAAGCATCATAATCAAGTGAAATCGAGAATCCGTAAGAGAATCCTGCTGGTGAAAAACTTGCTCGAGTTAAATCCTTAATTTAGATATTACTTAGATGTGATAAAGTTTTGCGGTTGCGTTTCAAAAAAATTTTAAACCTCATAGGTTCTTAATATTTCATTCGAACCTTTTGAATCCATCTTTTGAATATACTGTAGCCACACATTATTATTTTTTTTTTTATAAACAGTTAGATTTTTCGCTACCGCCCATTGTTTATTAACAAAGTTGACGAAATTACCCCTAAACATTTTTTAACAATTATTTGTTTTAATGTAAAATTTCAGGCAGACTGTTTATTTTCTCTTTGGTAGATGTAATTTGGATAAATGCACGATAAGCTCATAACGGGTTATGTATATATCAAACCTCATTTTGGACCCCAGACCCCAGTCAAAGTTGGTGGTTTCTCCTAAATCATTGCATTATTATTTAATCAATTTTCTTAGAAACTGCGCTAAAAAATTTTCGCATTAAGCAGCAGATATTTTGTTCATGACTTTCAATTCGCCCAATCAAAATGTTCAGCAGTTGTTTAAACTTTTGATTGTGTATAAAAAAACGGTGAAGCTGTTAAAGTCCTGTTTAGAGTAAAAAAAGAAATAAAATAAAAGCGTTTGAATTTAAAATTAAAACTTTTAACTTACGGACGCACCAATTGCTGTAAAGGCTAAAGAAAACGAAGAAAACGTAAAAAAAATGAACGACGAAACAAAAGTCAAATTTACAGTAAGATTATATATTTTTCCTGTTTTTTTCCTGTCTCAAGATGATAAAACAGGTGTACCCTATGGTTACCCATTTCAAAGAAGAAGCTAGCTATTTTAATGCACTTGGAGTATAAAATATTGCTACCTGATCATGACTTCTTGATAGGGGAGGCGCATAGCCTGATCCTTTAATTTATGCAGCCTGTTTGGCAAAAGATGGCTAAATCAGTTACAGTGGCACTACTGTCATTTCAGCTAGAAGTAGAAAACAGGATAAAACTCACTATGATGACCTGTTTTGCGGTAGGGTGAGTTTCGAGATGCTGTGGTAATTTCAAGCAAGAATCTTAAACCACTATTTTTTGTTTCAGTAGATGGTAGACCAGACAAAGCCCCAAAAACCAGCAATTTTCCGATTTATTTCAACGCTTTGAGTCTATTCTTTGTTATTAGTATTATTATTTATATTTATAATCTATTTAAGAATAGCTGATTATATTGCAAAATAAAAGTTATCTTTTTTTTTTTTTACAAAAATATTAAGTCTTTAAGTCACCTGCTGTTTTAATATCACAATGAACTTTTGTCCTGATAATTGCAGAGTACAAGGCACTTGTACTCCATTGCTATCACCGAGGTTCACTGGGTTTCCAGTCAAAGTTATGTCATATTTCCCATAGGGACCTGCACGAAGAAAGTAAAAAATTGTTTTTGCAGGCTTTCCATTTTACCCTCATTGCAGATGTCTAATCACTTTTTAACGGCGACAGCATATCTACATTTATACTTTATAAGCGTGGTATCTTTTGATATAGCAAAAAATTTCAGTGGAATTTCAATGCCAACGAGTTTGATCTTTTCTATCAATGTCACCCAGAAAAAACCCTATCCCCTCAAAGGATAAATGTATTCCGGATGAAAGAAATTCAGCAATGCAGCAAGAGAAAAACTGTCCATGTTTGTGATCGGGAAATCTAAAAATCCCCTTTGTTACAAGAATGTCAAGCTTCTACCTTTGAGTAAAAATCACAAAAGAAGATTTGGATGAATAGGGAGATCTATGAGTAGTGGCTCCGTAAAACCGAAAGTTTGTGGTAGATAATCAAAAAATTGCTCTCATCACTGGCAATTGTTCAGCCCATCCATCAATCTCACACTTAATAAACCTTCGACTCGTATTTTTCCCCCAAATGAGACATCCATTCTTTAACCTATGGATCAAGCTTTCTTACGCAGCCTTAAAGCGCATTACCTAGGAAGGGTTGAACGTGTGTTATGTAGAGTTTTGTGGATTAAAAAGCGTTTTATGAAGATACAAGCTATGAAGATACTGACTGATCCTTGGGAGATCATCACCATAGAAAACATCAACTGTTTCGGGAAGGCTGGAATCATCCCTGTTTTCAACAGGCTGACGTTTTGATTCGTTTGATCAGCTTCAAGAATGCTTAAATATCTTGACAAACGCAGATTTGTCAATGGTGCCAGATAATGTCATAGTCCCTGCTCTAGTCAGTTTGGACGACGATGATATTGCAACTTCACCTAAAACCTCTGAAGATGATGTTATAGAGGAACTAAGGGATCGTCAAGAACAAGGTGAAGAGGAAGAGAGCGATGATGAGATTTCAATTGAAGAAAGAATTGATCTTTGCGTGGAAAAGCCAGCGAGTTCGGCGATTGATTCTGCCTTAGATGCTTTGAAAGATGTCGTCATGTTTTGTGGCGAAAGGGTGTTAATGAAAAGACTGATTTTTAGTGTTGAACGGCTATATGAAAACGAGAGTCTGAAATTTCTTAAAAAACAGTTATTACAGTTTTTTGTAAAACTGTTTTACAATATTTATGTATAACGTGTTAATGTTTTTCAGCAAATAAGCCTTCTGAGCTTTTAAACTTTAAGTGTCAACCCCTCCTACTTTATTTCGTGATCGAAATAGAAAAAATCCACTGTATATATAAGTAACAATGTATTACATTTTAACTTACGAATTGATTTGTTATTAAACTGTAGGATAGAGTAAAATAATGTAGCTGACACAAAATATTGAGTAATACCTTTTATTTCGAATTTTTCAGAAATATGATTGCTCCATACAAAAATTGTGAATTTGGTATCAAAAATTGGTACCCTCAACTTTTTAGACCTCCTGCCATCCACACCCATTATTCCTAAAATTTATTTTTTTTATTGGAAATTTATTTATTCTACTTTTTAAAGCTACAATTACATTATATATTTTTTGGCCAAACAAAAAGAAGTTTGGGATAAAATAGGCTTTTGTTAGAGAATTAGTTTTACAAATCTCTTTCTAATAGTCTAAGATGTTAACGACGCATATGATTTTATCTCACCTCTGTAATACTGCTATAATTTCTTGTGAAATTGCAATTTCTTTAAATTACCACCTTGCGCTAAGTTGCATGTTAACAAAATCCCTCAAGTGCTGTGAACAAGGATTTTTATTGTGTTTATCTCGTTATTCTTCATAACAGTTTTACTCTTTAATGCTCTATTAGGGTTAAACTTTAATCCGTTAAATTTTAAGTTTTACTAAGCCCTCATTAAATATTAATTTGAAGCTTTGCTAGTACTAGCCTCTTGTTAGGCTTAGGTTTCACTGAATAGTTTACAGGACTCATGTGAAAGTCTACATTACTTTTGCAATTTTGGAGTTCAAGACCTTACTTTGTATTTTCTTTTAGTGCTGGTGGTTTGAAAGATGGAGTAGAATTCTTAGTACTACTGCGTTTATGGAGGATAACAAGAATAATTAATGGTTTGCGAAATTTTTTTTTAGTTTTTCAAGTTGTTTGACTTCAAAATCCGTTTTTTACGTTTGCATCTTATATAATAATAAAAGATATATAACCCGTCCAACCATGCTAGCATGGAAATGGACGTAAAACTGTATAAGAATAATGGAAAGAAGAACAAAACTGAATTTTTAGAATTTCTTAAGAAATTTTTATCCAAGATTGATTTTCTTTTGTTGTCAGCAAATATTATACTAATAATTTACCCATTTTGAAAATTTTTTCAAAAACTAATTTTCGTCCAGAAATTATATTCTGACTCGGCCTGAATTCTTTGCGGTGCATGAAAATATTATTTCTGGCAACTTTAGCGCGTCTAAAATTTTCCAAATTACCGGAAAACTCAACCAAGCCAAAAAACTTAAATTTTATCCATTTAATTTGGATAATTTCTTGCAATGGCAAAATTTTGTAATTAAGTCAAAAATAAAAAAAACGTTTTTCTGAAAGTTCATTTTGATGGACATTTTCGTATGGGCAGTTCTATTTAAAAGTCTTTCAAGTCTTGATTATTATGTGTGCAAGCTGTGAGTATATATATGTGTGTGTGTGTTCAGAGGAGCTGCCGACTGCAGCTATTACCGTTAATATTAATACTACTCATCCTAACTTGAGTATCATGTTATGTGAATATTCCACATCGGATATATAAAATAGATCAGTAATCATACTTCCAAAATTTTAAGTTATTCAAAAAGTTTTAAAGAGATAAGCGTTGGTTTGGGTTTTCAGAGAGATATGGTGAAATAATTGCTTAGGGAATAAAGAATGTAAAATTACGAGAAATAATTTCATTTCAATTTTCAATACTTTGGATTTTTTTTTTTTTATTTGGAAGAGGCATATCCAAAAATATACATGAATATGCTCCTATTAATATCAATACATTTTTTATGTTTAAAAGTATTATATTTGATAATTTATTTATGTCAGAAATATTGGCAGAAGTTTTTGGTGGGGCAGGTTCGTTCAAACCCAAATTCCTATGCTTAATCTGTACATGAAAAAATCATTGATACGGTTGAAATTTTCAGTATAGAAATTTCCTTGTGATAAGATTAGCAATGATTGCCCTGTGAAAGATTCTAAATCGCAAAGCCATATTGTCAAATGCATTTTCAATAATACTTCTGCGCGAGACAAGCGGAAATTATATATCCTTTCCATTAGACTTAATAAATTTTTTGGGTAGGGCTTCATTAGTGTGTTCATTATTTCTCAACTACAATCACCTTACTTTAGTCTAAAAATAGTTAACAGTCTGTGACAAATTCAGGTAAGTTTGTCAAATATTTAACTATTTTGAATTAGCGAATGTTCGAGTTATCTCGGTTTAGATTAAAATGCTAATGGAGAAGACAAATTTCGCTTAAATCATCAGACAAACCTTTACGATTAAACCAAAAAGATCATTTGTTCGATACTTCAAGGCCTCTTTTTGGCTAATATTTAAGAAAATTTTGCAGATTTTGGGACTCCTACAAGGCCAAACTTAAAAGATATTCTAAAGAGAAAATGTTTTAAGTGAATTAGGTAAGGCGAAAAATAGGTATAAAAAATACAAGGTGAATTTGATATTCAGCAACTTGAATTAAACTGAAGATAACATTTTCGGGCAATTTTTGGCGTTCTAAAAAAAGGAAATTAAACAATTAAGATACTTGTAATAAAAAGATTTTCATTCAGGATATTAATATTTTTTTGAACATTTCAATCGCGTATCACGCAACACATTATACCTGTCTGAAATGACGATAATGAGGATAAATTTTTGGTGGCGGCTTAGCCATGCAGACTACTTTGTTTAGTCCCGCGTAATCCGCGCACCCTCGTAAATCTATTATCTCATATTGCAAATATACAAATAAAAAAGTTTTATTGCATTGTTTGGACATTGTCCTCGTTTACACGATCGCATTTTTCTCCAGTACACGCAATGATCGTAGCGTTATTATTTTCACATTGCCGGAAATTATACTTTCTGGAGGGTGGGAAATTATATTTTCTAGAGGGCGGGAAATAATTCTACTCAGTCGGCGGGAAAAAACATTTGCAGACGACATTTGTCCAAAATTTCCTCATGAATGGAATATAGTAGATATCGTATCTTAGTCACTTTGAAATGGAACTTCGAATCCCTGCCCTTTGTAAAATATATATATACATATATACATTATATACATCTATCGTTTAACAAAATTGACCTTTTCACCAATACTGAAGATTACAAGCCTAACAAGTCTTTCAAGAAATTCTTGAAAGTTAAGTCTTGAATGTTAGCTGTCCAAATCTCCAGGAATTGTGTTTCTTGAAATATTGGGTTGGATATCAGAACCAAAATGTCGGAGGTCAACAAGAATTCAGGAAAATTTAGAACGTACTTTGAAATATATCAAGAGCTACAATGAAAATTGAATTATTAAGGAAAGAAATAAACTTGGTCTTATAAATAAAATTTTTATGAAAAATTCGAAAGTGAGAATGAGAGAATAAGAATTAGAGAATGAGAATGTTATATTTAACGTGGGGAACCAACAAATTGCCGAGACAAAATTTCCAGATGGGCCCACGTGGCGGGTCTT
>JAUZNK010026931.1:0-19544 GCA_035046665.1 Euphysa ruthae
GATCTATATATATATATATAATATATCAAATAAGAAACCTCAAAGATATATCCACTGTCGCCCCCAGAAGAAACTAAAAGTTCATAACAAAGTTACTAATCCAAAAACTTCTCTTGCATCACTTTAGATTTTGCAAGATCACACCACATGACCATGATAAATGAAGACTCTGCTTCTTCTTCTCTTGTCCCCAAAAATATTTAAACAGGTAAAATGGAATCTACTTGAAAGAATGCATTCATAACTTAATCTAGAACAAGTTAATAAATATTTCAATATTTATTTTATTGTTAAAAAATTCCAATGCCCAAAATGCAGTGGTGGGATTAAGGATTTCAGGATAAGTTGGGGGAAGTCCATTATTGTAGCTAGATAGCTATTATAGCAATCTATTAGAGAGGCCTTGTGGCTTGTAGCAAATTCATAGTTGTGAGAGAATTCTAAAAGGGTAGCTACCGTACATCATACATGCACCCTATGCGGCCAAATAATACGACGTCAAAATAATATAATTACACAATTTGTTTGATATTGGTAGAAAATATTCTAAACTCAATAAAAGCAAATAATATTATCTATTCCATAAAATAACATATCATAGCTTAGGAAATCCTCATTTTCTCATGTAAAATCTCAAGGAAATTGTCATCCATAAGGATGTACTGTTTATAAAAGGAATAGCCCTTTTAGGTTGTTAGCTACGTAGCTTCTCAGAAGTTTACATGGAAAGACGATTTTTTTTTCTAAAACTCCCGCTCAGGTTATTTTTCTTTGAACTATTTTTTGTGTTTGTTTTGAAAATATCCGAAACGAGGCTACTGAAATATTTATTATTATAGTGACACAAATTTTGCACATATTTTTAATTTGAATGGCTGGCGTTCTTTTCGGTTTTTATTTCCTACATATTATCAATACAATACTTGTTTTGCTTCAAATTAATTAATTCTGTTACTGTTAGCTCTACATTGGTTAATTTAAATCATTTAAGCTCAAAATATACCATTCATTAATCAAGATTACATCAATCAGGTTTGTTCTTTTGACTATGATTACACATTGAGAGGGGTTACCTTGATTTTATTTACAAACTGGTCATATTTCACAATAGTGATTATTTTGTAGGTATCTACTTGCATTGACTACTAATGAACAAGTATCGCTGCTGCGCGAAATTCACGCTCTTGTTAAATGCGAAAAACTCCGTTTATTCATGTGACTAAGCGTAGAATTTGATATCGCCAAATATACAAAAAATGTTGTGCACACGAGCAATTATATATTTCTGATGTTCATTCCAAGATAAATTCATTTATGGTGGAAGTATTGATCTGTCGTCAGTTTTGGAGATTGCCGAATTTGTCGATTAAATAAAATTTTTTTTAATGTTTTTTTAGAGTTTTATATTAAAGCCGATAATTTTGAAAAGTAAGTTTCATTTTATAAGGATATGTAGATGATTGTTTTCTGTGTCATTTATCAACTATGAAGGAAAATTAATTATTTTCTCTTTGAAGGTTATTTCTCAGTTGATTCGGTAAAATTAAATATTTATACTATAAGTATTTAAAGTAAATATTTACACCGACGCTGTAAAATTTTTACCAAAATTTATTTAGCAAGATATTTAATGAAAGAAACTAGACCAACAAATTCGTTAGGTTAAAGTAGAATTACCTAATATAGTGAGCTTTTCAGCTTTTTAAACACATAATTCTCGATAAAATTTTTCTAAAGTTATCGTGAATATCTAAACAAATCACATTATCATCCAAAACTTTCATTAGATTTGAAGCAGCAAGGAATGATATGCAATATAAAAATCGCGATTTCAGAAAAAAAACCACTCAAAGTAGTGATTATAAACATTATTATTAACATGTTATCAATAAAAAATTGAATTCAACATTTGAAACTAGATTTCATTTTCCAAAAACTTGAAGATGTATCAACAGTTTTTTTTTTCTTTTTTTAATTTTTTTATGAATATTAAACTTCTTGTTGATAAATTTAGTGTAAATATCTCACCAGCATTTACAATGGATTGTGTGCCATTTAAAGATACCTGATCATCCCTACCTGCAATAGCGCAGAAAAAAAAATTAATAGATAAACAAATAAATAAATGAATAAATAAATAGTGTATTTCTTTTTGCCCTCTTAGAGAAGCACCAATGTAACACGTTCTCCTGAGCTTATATGGATTTATTTATTTCTTCATGATTTCTCTCAATATTTCAATTCCATCGTAGCTTGACCTTATAAACATGAAATGTAATAAAAATTATCACAAAATCAAGGCTAATTTTTTCCACATTCTTAAAGACATAACACAATGCGTCCATAGCTTCCAGTTTTGATTAGCTAGACCAGTTATTTTTTATGACAATTTTCAAATTAAAACAGGATGTTGAACAATTAAAAATGCGGTGTCACTTGTTTATTAAAGCAAGTTTAAAATACTCCGTCACTATGTTCTTCTTTTGTAGAGTTTTCAGTAATGCTATCAACGTATTAATTTCACATATTGGCTTTATCCGAAACTTGGTTAACCAACAGTGAACAACAAACAAAATATTTTCAGATACCTGGTTATGAATTCATAAACCAAAATCGCAATGAAAATAAAAGTCGAAACGTAACTATACGAAATTATTAAGTTTAAAGAAAGAAAAGATTTAACGACTATCGATACTGAAAGTTAAAATCAATGGATGGAGATTAATGGTAAAAAAAAAGGTTTTCTACCATCCAAGCTCTGTGGAAACCGATAAAAAGATCTGGCTAGACAAGTTTGAAAGTTTAATCTCTAAAATTTAATCGAAATAGAAGATTCAATGGTAATAACTGGTGACTTCATCATTAATTGGTTAGATCACACATCCACATCGACCTATAAATACCAAGAAATTCTTCAAGCATTCGGATTTAACCAAAATGTCTCATAACCAACACGAAGAGGTAAATTTATGATTGACCATATTGTCTCAAATATCTCTAAAAAAAAGTATACATAGTGATGTCATCCCGTGCGACGAAATCACTGATCACGACCCTCCGTATTTAATTATAAATGCCAAGAAACAACTTGTCTCGCTACAAATATATTCATTCGCTGAAAGACTTCAGTATAAATAGACATACAAAAGATTTTTCTAATCTTCCTTTTAGCATAGTTTATACATTTGACGATCTTGAAGATCAGGCCTCTGCACTAAACGATTTTATCCTTACCTGTGTTAATAAACACGACCTACCAAAATGAATT
This sequence comes from Euphysa ruthae, assembly GCA_035046665.1. Lineage (NCBI taxonomy): Eukaryota > Metazoa > Cnidaria > Hydrozoa > Anthoathecata > Corymorphidae > Euphysa > Euphysa ruthae. The sequence continues at coordinate 3,269 of JAUZNK010026931.1, forward strand.
AAATTCACTCGCCCTGATGAGAGATTTAAATATCACAGAATTACATCGAAAAGAAATAAGCTTAGACACGCAGCCCACCAAATCCAAACAACTGAAGACTGGATAGCGTTTAGAGCAGTTAGAAATAAAATTGTGAATAAAATATTAAAATTAATCATACGAACATTTCAAACAATCCTATTTCAAGACTTCAAAGACTCCAAAATGCTACCGCATCGTATGTAACAAAACAATTCTGCGGACCAATAAATCTCACTGAGCTGAACTGGCTTAAAGATACACATGCAGTACACTAAAATCAACATTTAAATCTCTTCACTCATCAGCTTGGCCTACTCACTTACCTATCTCATTTACAAAAGAAAAACGCGAGTTTAGAAAATCTACTCAACCAGATTTTGCAATTGCTACAAATAATATACCTAACACTTTTTCCAGACTACTCAAGCATTCACTTCAATGACCTTCCACTGAAACGCTGATCATCAAAAGATGTGAGCGAGTTCACCAAAGAAACAAACAAATATCTGTTTGACGAAGCGGTTGCAAGTCTTTTCTAATCATCTTTTTTTTTTTTTTTTGCTACATTGTTAATTTATATTGAGACTTTCATTTTAGTTAAAGGATTAAGAACGATTATAAATATGGATATACCAGTATATTATTACTACTTACTTAGGTGAACAGTGGATGCCATAAATTTCTTCAATAGTGAGTAAGTATTTTACACTCTTTAATGAAATTCGTATGTTATGTCTATTAATGTATATTATGCCAACTGCTTTTACTTTCACTTTAGGTTGCTGTTTGTCAGAAATATAAATGAATGTTATCCAATTTATCTGACATTTTATTATTAATTCTTTTATCCTGTTACATCCTAATCTTTTGCATCCTAATCTTTTGCATTACTTTTTAATCGGCCAACGTTTTTTTATGAAATTTAAATTTTATTTTTCATTTTAAACATGAATGATTATTATTTCTTCTAAACTTTTCGGTTGCTGTTTGTCACATATCCATGAAAGGTTGTAGATATAAAAAAAGAAGAAAGAGTTTTATTTTCGAAATATTTTTTAACATTATATTTTGTCAAAATATTTTAATATAAGCAAAAATACTTTTTTCCTAATTTTTCAACACATATAGTCTTTTATTAAATGCTTCACAATTTTAAAATATCTTTCCAACGGTATAGATTTATTACGTCATTATCACGTGGTCGATTGCGTAATTATCAGGGCCTAAAAAAATGCATACCACGGTTTAGGAATCTCACTACCCTAGTGATCAACTTAAAACAATAAAAATAATTTTTGTGGAAAGTATTAGAAGGTCAGGCAATTTTTCCTGTCTAATGTTGATGGCTATGAAATAAGTACACGTGATCATACTATAAACAAGAAACCATCAAATGTAGCTGTTCAAAAAGTAGCCTGTATGAGTTTATTAGCCTGTCTGAGTTTATTAGGAACATTAAAATCGTTTAATCGCAGAAAGAACATGTTGGCTCGAATGCCGATTCAGGATTGTTTGTATCAAATAGAATTTAATAAAGTTTAACTATTACTTAATATATACTTAAAAGATTTGTATCTTTTATGATAACTGAGCCTCATTAAATTCTTTTTATTTTACATTGTGTTTTATATTGATGTTTTTCCTTGATGGTTTTATTATCTTTGCTAAAACCAAAAGTCTGAAAATAATGAAAAAAGGGAGAAATTAAACACTTTTGAATCCTAAATCTAGTTCAATGAAAAAATCAACCGAACAATTAATAGGCTTACAGATTATCATCATAACAGCTGAATACATATGTTTTAAATATTTTTACAGTGAAAAGAAAACCTTTACCACTAAAACAGATGAAAAAAAGAATTACAGAATTTCGAGGATTGGTAGGTTTTTATTTTATTTTGTTTATACCAAAATAAAATAATATCTAAGCTTTGTCATAGTATGTTGGGTGGGTGTAGGGGTGTGTGTCACAGTATGTTGGGTGGGTGTAGGAATGTGTATTACACTATGTTGGTTGGGTGTAGGGGGTGTTTGTCACAATATATTGATTGGTAGAATATTTTTATTAGTAAATAAAACGATGCAGATGAAATAACAACTTTTTAATCTAAATCTATGTTTAGATCCGTAAGGGTAAAAAAATGCTCTAAGCGTCTCTAAGGCTTTTCAAAAACTATGCCTGATTATAGATAATGTTCTGAAGTAAATTAACGCGTAGCTTATGCAATATAATTCACAACAGAACTGCTTGCTCAAAACAAGGAAGTATGTGCAATTAGATAAGGTTTATAAAAATGGCTCCATATTATCTATTTTAAATGTATGCTCTATGATTTGGATGTTTCGTCTAAAGGCAAAAAATAAAGGCGGACTGTGAGCGCCTTACGAATAGTAAACACGTTGCCCATATAACATTTAAAGATGTGTTAAAGTGTGAGGCGCCTAAAAAAGCGAATTTAGAATTTATATCAAAATGGAAAGGTTATATCAGAGAAACTCAGGGCAATATATATATATATATATATATATATATATTTAATATAGGATCATACACAGAATTTATCCACGGTCGGATATTCAAAGAACTAGTTATATTAACAAGATTAAATGTATTAACGCATTAAATATATTTACAATACTTTTTTCATATGAAATAACATTAACTTTTTCCAAAAGAAGAACACTTTCTTTCGTTCTAAAAGGTTTTCCAGATAAAAATGTTCCAATTGTCCATACCTAGGATAGTCCTCAACAAGTAGGCCTTCGACATCTATTGAAAAAGACTTGGTGTATATCGCATCTTTGCAAACCCACAGGAAATTTTCTTGGGAAAAGCGCCTTAACATCTTTTGGAGCGCGACGTTACTGTATACAAGTACAAATGCCCATACGTGGAAGAGCTGATTGTTATCTTCTAGAGTTTTTCAGAGGTAAACAGCTTCATTCATTGGGACACCGATAATAAATGACTCGACGCCATCGGAAACAAACACCCCAATCTTTCTCTGGGAACCTGATGCTAGGTTTGGTGCCAACGCTATAGAAGACATCTCAAGCAGAAGCTTCCACTAGATCTCCACAGTCAAGAAGGTCTCTCAGCTCTGGAGTTGTGATCTAGCCCCTATATTCACACAGATGCCCTCCCACGTGACCTACAGTATACGGGTGTGTGTTTGAGACCGACCAAGATGTTGTGGTGAGTACCTCAAAATATATTGACGCATTTTCTGCTAAACCTTTATAAGGACCTTTAACCACGGTATCTATTTTCTGTCTTCATTACTTGTTTGGTATAGCCTGGCCTGACATACCTTTAAATGGTGATGATCCTAGCATCAGAAAACAACCAGAGTCTGGGAGCTGCGAACACTGGGGTGGGTACGCGCCAGAAAGGACTGACAAAACACCACCTGTGGGGCACGAAGATGTCCGGAAGAGCCCTCATTTCGGAGTCAAAGCGCTCCTGTATAGCCAATTGGAAATTATTTATCGACATTACCCTACATACAAAGGTTCCACTTATTTATGTACGTGTATTACATGCTTGATGCGCCCCATAGTGATTTGACGAAAATCAACCTGGAAGGCACCATGAGATCTGGAAGGCCTCTCAATGCTAAGGATAATACTCCTTAGTCCTACATAAATAATTGGTAATTTTGTATGTAGGTGAAATCTTATATGCTTGATTGCACTGGTTTTGTAAAACACCAGCTGGGGGCTCCATTTGCCCCTTTATGACCCCACTCGATAGATAAAACTTCTTTGTCCCCCCTAATGTGACTGTGCAAAATGTGAAAAAAGAGAAGATGACCCAGATATTTAAAAGACGAAGACGAATTTTGATTGCTAAAAAATTGATATCTTTAATATTTCTTCACTTTTGTATATTTATGCTTAAACTTTACAAAGAAATTATGTTAACAGGTGTTTTTACTAGTATATATTTGACTGACCAGCCCTTAAACTATAGTAAATATTTTTTTGGCTATAATAGTATTCAAGATTCCATTTTAAATTAATATTTAATAACTTTCACCTCAATCTAAGTAAGCCAGTGGTAGTTCTGACATTGGAGCAGGCTTTTTAGTCACAAAATCAGGTCTGCGTTTTATATAAATAAATTTAAAAATAAATTCGAATATATTTACATTTTTTTTTGAATTCCAATAATATCACTAAAACTAAAAAGCTATAAAAATAGCTTGTAATAAAAAATGCACACGGCATCCTATTAACTAAAAAACTGGCCCACATAGCCTTAAAGTTATTAATCAGTTCACTCAATTGTAAGACAAGGATATATAATTGGGTTATTCTGCTTGTTTTTTATTCAGCATTCATTCAATAGCCATTTACTTAAATTATCTTTAGCATTTTAGCTCATGCCGCCACTAATCAGTGGCTAATTCTAAGAAAGGTTTTTATTATTAACTTTGAATCGGCTAAGGTGCGTATTTCTATGTATTTCCATTCGTTATTTAGATATGTTGACATGCCATTTTACTTTGATCATACGATCGTTTTATTGTTCAGAAATTGGCGAGTCGTGACATGGGAAGGTAATAAAAATCTTATTTTTTGTCTAAATATTTCGGTAAATTTCTACCAATAACACCATATTGTGACGAAAACTCTAATCCTTTCATCCAATAGAACAAAATTTTTTTAAACTTCGTTATATTTTGCTTTGTGATTGAAATTTATGCTATAAATATTGATCATCTGATATAAATATTGACCATCTGAGATAAATATTGATCATCAGATATAAATATTGATTATCTGATATAAATATTGATCATTTGATATAAAGAGATTCCCTTGTATTTTTCTTAAACATTCAAATAAAATTTCTTCTGAAAAAAAATTAGACGCTAGTCGTAATATATTTCAGACATATTTATATGATTTAATTATATATTTTCATATTTAGATTTAATTTGGTGCCTTGTTGGCGTGTTTATATTATCGTTTTTTTATGAGTTTATGCGCCAAATTCACTCATACGCAAACCTATGCCTCAAAGAAGATGACAATAAGTTACCTTTCTTCGAAAATTCTACAATAAGGAGGTAATTAATATATGAATTAATATAGTGTTTTTTTTATTATAATGGTCTTATCACCGTTGTCCCTTTTCATATATTCAAAATAGCTGCTAAAAAAATTTAATGTTAAGTTTCTCATTCGAAGTGGATAATAATCACCCAAATATGGCATGAAGCAAGCCGAGTGAATTTTAACAAAAGTGCTCAAAACCCACAATTTATTACTCAAAATATATTTTGATTTGTCAACTCAGTCTTTGTAGATACTAATTTAAAAATATGTTCATGACATATCTTTTAATGAAAACTCCAATTAAACTTTTTTTTTTTAATGCATTTCCTATTTCCATTTTTAGATTGGTAAAAAAAGCATTTTTGACTGTTCTGTATATGCTTCAGTTAACACTAGCATACTTTGTTATGTTACTGGTAATGACTTTTCATCCTGGAGTTTTTTTGGCTGTTATCATGGGAATTGGTAGTGGATTTTATATGATAAAACCAATAATAAAAAGAAGACAACATCTAGAATTTTACAGTTTACGAAGAGTAAGATTCCTAACAGAATCAATAATCGAAAACGAAAATATTTAGCGTTTTGAAGCGTTAACAATAAAGCGTTGATGAAACGTTTTTTTTATAAATTTTTCTGTTATACACACATAAGCGTTATGTCTTTTTTGGTTTATACTTCTCTTGTATTTATACTTCTCTTGTATTTAGATTTAAGCAAAAAATTTTATTATTTTCATTTTAAATGAATATTTATAAAATTTCTTATATATTGTTTTTAAAAGGAAAAAAAGCTTTTGCGATTTATAGTAAATGAGATTAGCTGATGATACCAAGGATAATGAAACCAAGGAAAATACGAAAAGTTTATGTAGATACAATGATAACAAGGGAATAACAACCCTTGACACTCTGATAAAAAAAAATATTAAACTGATAATAATGTAATTATGACAATAAAAGTATATAGATAGATTTTTAAGTACAATAATAAAAAGAAAATTAGAACGTTTGGCACTCGAATAAACAAAAATTCAATGCTAAACTATGATAACTACTATAAAATATTTAGGAAAATAGAAGTTTGAACCATAAAAGTTTTTCAGACAGATTTTTAGGTAGGATGATAACTTGAAAATCTTAACTAATATAATAATCAAAATTAACTTTGCTGTATGATAATTAAATCAATAATGAATCATTATAACATTTCAATATTGCGTAATTGCCATGGTTACCAAGCAGCAATGCGGAGAAGGTGAAAAAGTGCTGGTACACCGGCCGAAATATCTGTAGATTGTTTTAATAGTTTTGCCTACTCTTTTCAATTTCTAGTTAAAATAAGATGAAAGTGTGATTTGAGAGGAACATTTTTTTAAGTGCAACAACCTACCGGCCGCTATTACAAAGTGTGTGGTCAAGTGTTGACCGATTCAAAGTTAGTACCCAAAAATTTTTAAACTAAAATATATATATATAATCACCTCAAATCATAGCTCATGTAGCAAAGAGAAGCTTCTGGAATTTCCATCGAGAAAGCTTTTCTGGAGATACTTTGGCCAGCGTGTCAAAAACCTCACTTTGAGAAAAACGTATTTAAAAAAAAAGTCCAAAAAATCCCATTTGTTACTCAATTAAGATTAAAATATTTTTCAAACATGCTGGCATATGTATGTTCTGACTATTAAAATCCTCCAGCTTCATATGACTTGCCTTCCTTTTCATGAATAATGTCTTTTTTATTCATTTTCTTGCCAAGACTTTTCGACGCTTTTTATTTTTGTTTTTATTTCGATATTCAGACCGAAATAGACTTTTCCGTTTTAAATTTAAGCGTCCTTTTAGAGTTTTAGAATTTCCTGGTATCATATTTAATGTTTCATGAATAAAGCATTAGCTTTTCTACCAATGTTAAAATTCCCATCAACATCATAAACACCAAACTTAAATCGCCACAATAAAACATAATTGGTTTCTGGAATACTTTCCTAAATTTTATTATTAAAACTCTCATCTGCATTTTGCTTCTTACCATGGAAATATTTTTCTAATTGTTTTTCAGAAATCAGTTCTTTAAATATCAGAATTTTTTCCATTTTTCATCTGTTTTTCATCTATCATATTTTCCTGTTTTAAGAAACAAGCTTTGCATGATTGGCTCATTGATTCAAAATTTAAAACTTTACCGTTAAAAATGGAGATAACAGTAACAACGCCGTTTAATGATGAGAACCTAAGACGTTGCCGAGAACCATCATACGACACTCCAACAGCAAATACGTCTGTTGTTTCAAAAGGCTTTTCTTTTAAATCCTCAGCTGCCTCAGTCATAGTTTCTTAGGCTACTAATTTTGTAAAGTAAGCAAATTTATCAACAAATTTGTCATAACTGGTTTGAGATATTGGTTTAGGCATATTCATCAGTGATGTAAACTTATCTATATCAGAATGACCACGCCCTAATGCACGAATTGTGTCCACCATCCGTTCGTTGACATATAGCCTCTGTTACAAGTCATTAATGTATAAAAGTCATAAAAGTAACCTCAACTTAAACAGTTGAGTCTTAACACTGTCAATAGTACTTTTTTCAGAAACTTTGTCGCCAAGTGATTATGACATCATCGACCATTGTGGACACAAAAGCAATTTGAGAACATTGGAAAGAATGAAAGTGTCAAAAATTCTATATCTACTAATTTTATCTTCCCCTTTAGGAGTTGCAGCAAATTAATCACTTTTATTTTTTGTGATGAAATGGAGGACATTTTTAAATCCAATTTTGTGTGTTAGTAACCGAAATTGGTGGTATCCTGAACTTCATGATTATTTTTTGCCATTTTTCTTTTTTTACAATTTTTCTGAAGATGTTTGCGATTTCAATGACGATAATTGTATGGATTATTCTTGAGCAGAATTTTTGTCAGCCATTTCAATCTCATCTAGTCTGTTCAAACTTCGATAATCATTCGTCAGTTTTTACACGTCTATCATAGGTGCTATGGTACCGTCTACTATTCTTAACGTTACTTGCTACTTGGGTTTGTCCGTCGCTGATTGGAATGTCTTGTTGGAAATACCCATTCGAATGTTCATTTAGATTTAGATCGGGCACTTCATTTATGTCATATATGTTGAAAATTCTCCAGATTGAGCATTGTTTAAATTATTAAAGTTTGGTCCAGTGTAACTTTCGTTATCGAATAGCACAAACGAGAGCTTTTAAAATTTAGTTGATGTCAAAAACGGAAAACAGTGCTACACTAATAAAATGGCTAGATTAAGTATAAATATTTGTAATTATCAAGATTTTATATTTTATACTTTAGGTATACAAGTATACAAGTTTTCTCGGTATTTAGGTATACAAGTATACAAGTTTTCTCGGTATTTTGGCCTCATTCGCAAAATCGTTCATTCACAAAAGTTTATGTCCAGGAAAAATCCTAAATCTATGATTCACGAATAAAATTCAAAAATGTAAAAGAGTGATACTGTATGTCATAAAGCTTTGTATTGGTAACTTTTTGAGGGTTTGTTTTTAGAACTTGATGAAATAACAGTGAAATGAATAAACGTCATGTTGTGTGAGCTGATCATTGGTGATATTTTTTGTGCTTTTGAGTAGGCTAGTTTCATAAGTTCCATTAGAGACATCAATAAATATTTAATTTCCTTTCTGCAGTTTTCTTTCATTAAGTCCTAACAATACATAACGTACATAACAATTGCAGATAAACGATAATCGGAACCACAAACTTTGTCTTTGTGTCCTTCACATGCTTTTAAGCCTGTTTCGAATAATAGTTTCTCGTGTATCTCGGCTTTAGAAAGTAGCTTAGGTAAAGTTTCCCGTTGGTTTTTAATATGTATTTTGCTGCCGTGGAGAAATTCTAATGGTGTTACTTCATAATGCTGTAGCTTTTTCTCTTAAGCAAGTTAGCTCGTTTCCAAAACATAAGGCTAGAGTGTGAGATACACCTTTAAATCGTTTTTCAAAATAGTTTCCCATTCTTGCTTATTTAGTTTTTTTATGTATGCTTTTTTCTCGATACAACTCTCGATAACTTATCTCTCTGTGAAGTTCTTGAATGGGAAGTTTTTGCAACCGTGCTGCAACATTTATTTGTGGCCCTGCAAGGCCAGCTACTCCCTATAGTATAATGAAAAAGAATTCTGTATATAACTGATATTATTTACCAATCACGCACGACGTAATGACAAATAACACGTCATACTGCATTTTATAACAGCAGTGAAGTTTATATAATTTTCATCAGTTTTTAGAAATATTACGCCATCTTAAAGCTATGGGTGTGATGACTGCACATTGTTAGTATTTCTCATAAATAAAATGAATATTTGTGTCTAACTACTTTAGTTTTGTATTCAAATTTAATAAAAAACAGTATAGATATTTTTTTTAACTTTTAAATTATTAACATTTTGTTCTTAAAAATTATTTTCAGTCATTTGATAGTCACTACCGCCACTCCCGTAACTACCGCCACTACCGCCACTACCGTTTAGTTTGGCGGCGTTTGTTTTCAATTTTATAGGTGGCAAAAAAATAAAGCCTCCAATTTTACAGAACCGAAAGGAATCGTGTAACGAAAACTTAAAAAGTATTTAAAAGAATGTCACACTTGTTCATGCAAAGAAATATCTATTTTACTGTGTGTGTTTTGTTTTTATCATCCAAAACATCATCCCTGCAGTGAATTTTAATATTATGCGTATTAATTTTAGTTCAGTGTAATGTTTTTTTGGGTCATGGTTGGTATAGTGTCTAAAACAAGTTTTCATTCGCGTTACACTGATTATATTATGAAAACATCAGTCTGACTTTACTCCTTATCGATAGAAAATCGATATTTATCATTTAAAACTTTATATTCGATTTTTTCATTCAAATATTTTAATAAATTATATCTGCTATTCATTCTTTCTGTAGCTATAATAAAACCATTCAGAAGCGCGTCTTCTCTAAGCAGACACCAGATGGCCGTAGGAACTACAAAGAAGGACGCAGCACGGCTTCTTTTTCTGGTTTATTGTGTAATATTAAAACCTACCTTTAAAGTCATAAATTTATGGCACAAACATCGTGCAATGAAAATCGTGCAAGATTTCAGTCTTGTTACGACGCTGTTTTCGTTTCGTTGGACTAGGGGATATAAAAATGGAAAAACCAACTCACCAAAATAGTAGTCTATTTGGCGATGTATTTTTCAGAAAAAAAGTAACAGAAAGTCAAATCACTATCAAGGCCATTACTTTCGAAAAAAAAAGAAGTTGACTATCTGGGTGGTTGGGTATAAATTTTTATCGGCATATATCCGATAAGCGTGGCAACATGAATATGGGCTTCACCTGTTATCATCTCCTTAGGCAAAAAAACAGGCAGATAATGGTTATAGACATAAATAATTTTAAGGTAGTTTCAGGGTAAATAATGGGAAATGGTCATTATTATGGGATTGGAACAATTAATAAGTTAAAAATATGTGTTGCAAAAAACACAATTTTCTTTTGATGAGACAGCAAGGTAAATTGGCCATAAAGTCCTAAATAAAGAAGGAACATTTGTAAATCCTGATTGCAGCCCTAGGTATTAACTTGATGAAAAAACGTTGACTCACAAATCTCTTTCCGTTGTAAAGATACTTGGTTTTGAAATATGTAAATTCACATTTCGAGAAAATCAATGAAATAGAAAATATGCATTAAAAATAAATAAATACTTTCACAAGAATAGGGATCCCTTCCTTCATTCTCTATCGTGTATTAATTTTAGATAGCCGTAAAAACAAGAAGTATTCTAACCAAGCGATCATTCCTAATATTTCTAAACCTTTTAAAAGGATAAAATTGGTCACAAATAGACATTGTTACTTTGGTAAAAATGCCAGGCTTATATACAAATATTACCTAAAAGATATTATTGCTATCATTTTTTGCAATCAGCAATAATTATCGATTCACATAAGGCAAAAAAACTTGTTAAGCATTTTTTTGAAAAGTATGGTTATTTCTTACCCCGGAACTACCTTAAAAATGAGCTGAATCTGAAGACAAAAATGTTAACCTTCTAAGATACGAGATAGTTGAACAAATTTAAAGATATTTGACAAGAAATGAAGCTAAACCTGGTAGTATTTCATTAAATTATGGTTTTACCCATAAATTTTTGTCCACATTTTTGGACATGGTGCTACTAGGGAAATAGAGAAAAGCATTTAAGTGATCAATGACAATTGATCACTGTATAAAAAATACAGCTGATGTTATATCTATCACTAAATTTACAAAAACACACCATGGAAGTTAGTAAAACGTGTTGAGCTTTGGAAACATAAATGCATTGCACCGGCTGCATTGAAACCTACTCTTTCTTTGAAAGTTTGTGCTTTAACACCGCTGTGCATTTTTAGTGTCAGTTTGAACGGGCCAGTGATTATATTTGTCATATAGCAAATCTGTTGGAGCTTGAGATGTCTTCAATGATTTGGCTCTCGGTTCATGGTCGCTTTCGTCAGCAGCATCTGCAACATGTTGACCCGTGATAAGTGACTGGGAAATTGACAAAAAATTTTACAAATGGATCATTATCACTCATCTTTTTGGTAAGTAGCCAGGAATTACTTGCACATAAGCTCACTAAATGAAAAGCTATTCAAATAGACATAGATAAAAAAAAAAAAAAAAACTTTTAAAACGAATTGTGAACAAAATATCTACGGTGTTAGACAAGCCTAACTATCAGTAAAATAAAAATAAGGAAATATAAAGAAATAAATTGAGATAAGCAAAGGGGAAATCATTCAAGAAAAAAACGGGAAGTCAAATCGCTCTGACGCTTTTATAAAAGAGAATGATTTTTTAAAAATCGAGAGATTGATTAATGTCAAAGTCAAACATTTCATTACCATAAAGTAACATATGCACTATAGTTTCAGAGATTTGAAATACTTCCAATTAATTTACCAAAGTTGCCAAGGAGGAGTATTCTATTATGAGTAAACAAAGGACAGCGTAAGAGGAAGAATTTAATGGTTTCACACTCTAAGATTTTGCAGCTGCAAATAGGAACTATCAACAAAGTTATGCCGATACTTATGCTCTTTTAAATGACTTCAATCCAATTTTTAAACGAGTGAGAAGCATTAAACTACAATCATCTATAATATTAAAAACAGGCATTGGCTTGGGACGAATAAAACGGAGAAGAGATTTCTTTAATATGGAGACTGATTTAGATTGTTTGATTACGGGAGCATGTTTATCCCATTCTTTTGTAGAAAAAGGAAAAAAAGAGTAACTAAAACAGTTGTTGCGAGAGAAAAGAACATTAAACAAATTACGACGACAACATTACGCCGCTGGAAAAACGTAGGTAAAAAATAAATTAAATATTGAGGAGTATTACCCCTTATTATATTATAAAATAAATCTAACTTACATTCCAACGTCTATCTCGCAAGCTATTCGATGAGACTGCAACTTAGTGCGATAAAGTGACAGCAACATGTAATCTTTATCAACACCACCCATAAACTTTTTTTGTAAATGGCAACCTACAGCGGGTCAATTCACTTCAATCTTTTCTTTTTTCTGTCAAAGCGTTTGCACTTATCGATTGGTTCCTTTCCAATTAAATTGGACGCCATTAGTACTGGTTAGTTTTTATACCACATTGTCACAACAATCTGTTTACTTCAATCAACAAATTATTTCATCGCACCTCTTCCTTCTTTGCGAAGTTTTTTATCTGATCATCTTTGGGTTTTATTCAGCGTTGCAATTGCTCGTATATCTGATTCCAGATATACCATTAATTCCGTTGAACGAAAATAATTATCAAAAAATAAAAGATCTCTATCAAGATGATTTGTCAATTGTATGACAACAAAGTCCACTTTCAAATTACAGATAATTCCTGTTACACTACAAGCACAATCCCACAACATGTAGCTCTATTTTTTGGGTTTCTTTAGTAGGTGATGCAGCAAGCCACTTTCCAAACTACGGATTTTCTTCTTTAAGCGATACCATTTGCTCATCGAAAGAAATATGTGTTTCGGGTAGAACAACTTCTTTTATGCGGTTTCGAATATCTTCAATGAGAAGCTGTATCTTATAATATCTGTTGAATCCAGACTCACGATTGTTTATGATCAGTGAATTATCATTGAAATGCATGATTTGCAGAACTTCACCAAACCGATTAAAAGTCATTGCAATTAAGTTTATCAGGTGTATTACTTTGCTAGTACATGCGTCGTTGTGGTAATTTAACAATGACCATCATAATACGATAATTTTTTTGTATATCTTCAACAGAAACTCCTTTAAATTTTCATACACTGTTATTTATGTGCCGTGGCTTTTATAAAGTTCTATTTGAAAATTGATGTCCAACAGTTCAGTTCATTGGTCACAAACAACTTGAAGAACTCTATCGGAGGAGAAAATCGATTTATATGAATGCCAAGATCTGGATTGAGACGAAAATTTCCTTTATCAATGATATTAATTTCACTAGCTTGCCAACAGGGAGATTTATTAGCCCATTTTATGAAGACATGTTTAGTGGCAATATTTGAAATGCTAATGTCATCTTCGTCACTTTCATTTTCTGATTCTCATTAACTTTCAGTTCAAACTTTACTTTCAGTTTCTTCGTAATCATCATTAACACTAATTTGCTGGAAATTGACGACATTCTCAAAATCAAATAGCTCCTCATCATCGACTAACACATGAACACTAACAGTAGCACAATCTCATGACCATTGATATTTTTAGTCTTCTCATAGAATGACTTATAGAAATAGAAACACACACTGAAAATATATATCTTATATTCCCCTGTCCACTGAAGTGCGCATAGACTTTACAATAAAATTAACAACATTTGTAAAAGTTGAAAACTAGTGAAAAGTTGAAAACTAGTCAAAAGAGTCTATAACATTTGGGTTCTCCAATCTAACACTTTATTCCCTTAAACAGTAGTATTTTTTTTTTAGCATTTACCACAAAATTAAAAAATGTTTGCAGCCCGTTGGCTCTACTTTCCTCATATTGCCTTTTCCTGTAGCCGCCATCTTGAAAAATGAATATACGCGATCCTCAAACCATTTTGAACCAATGAAAAAAATCTTTAATGAGTACTTGAGGCAGGTAAACATCAAAAAAAGTGTTTTGACTTGTCCATAGTTTACGGGCAACAACTTTTTGTCCATGGATGTGGACACGGTGCCTTATAGGGTTAAGATTGTGCTCTTCCTGTTGGTAAAGTTTGAGATTTTTGTATAAAACAATAAAAATAACTTTTGATATTTTTTTATAATTTCAATACCTGGTATGTTTTTGTATTTTCATCGAACCTTTGTCTTCTTGTTAAGCATGTCATTATTATGGTGGAAGATCAATTCCGTTACCCTGTTATATCTCATCGACAACAATGTTACCAGTTGGTCCGTCATTGCTTTATTTGCGAGTCAACTCTGACAGGTTGATATATACAGGTTCGCTATACAATTTTATATAGATTTTGAAGAGCAAAAAGCATAAAAAATGATATTATCTAAAAATTTATCATATTAGCTTTATTATTCAAACATATTTTCAGATATATTTATACATACGAAAATTTAATAAAATAGAAATAAAGATAATTTATAAGAAAAAGAATCAGAATCATCACTTTTTACTACTAGTTTTCTTTTGCCTAACTTGCCTTTGGTTCTGTTCCATGCTTTGAATTTCATTTAAGTTTAATTTTGATTTTCAAGCTTAATATTCTGTTATTAGTTGAATGTTGTTTACTTTTGCGATTTTCGTCTTTTTAAGTATTTTGTATTCCTAAACAGGATGAATAAGAATACAAATTATTTAGGGCATTATATTTTTAAACATTTTACATGACAGTTTGAGTTAGCATTTTTGACCTAGTAGAAAAGTAATCTAATATATATCATTTTTATTCGGGGAAACGAGTGGGAAACAAGGTGGAACGGGTGGGAAACAGGGTGGAACGGGGGATAAGAGTGAAAAAAACGGGCGAAACGATGGGATAAAACTTTCGTCTTTGTGAAAACTTTTAAGTGGTTCAAGTGGTTTTTATGTTTTAGTTTAAAAAGTGCACAAAAAGGTAAACAATTACCAAATAAACATAAATATAAATAAACGTAAATAGTAAATCAATAAATTGAAGTTAGAGTGAAAAGGGCTTGATATGAACTTGTAAGTGTTTCGTGTGGAATTTTGAAATTTTGACTCGTTATTTTTATCTATTGTGCATTAGAAAACGTAAAAAGCACAAAAACTTAACAAAAAAATGTTTTGCATGAGTATTGAAAGTTTTTTTACACACAAAAATGAATAAGTATGCGCATGCACGACGGAAAATAGCAAGAGTCTACGTTGAAAATCGGAGTATACGAAAGGGCAGGGTAATATGGCGCGCGCGCCTATCGAAATATAAACTAAATCTCATTTTGACGGGGTAGTTCTGATTAAAAACTAAAAATTACTATATTGTAAAATAACATAAACAAACTCATTATTAAGTGATATCTTTAACAATAAGAATAAAATATTATGACACAAACACAAACGCACCAAACATGTATTCGCTCTTTAGAATAAGAAAAGCGTTGTTGTTGTACAGGATAATAATCCTTAGACTGGAGTCTGTTATGCGTGAGCGGAAAGTACGCGTATTTTTCCGTAAAGTACTGTAAATGAAATCTCGCAACTTGTCTCTTGCTGTGTACACGCAAGATTATTTATAGAGAGAGTCTATCCACTAGACTGTAGGTTTTCATCAAATTCTCACAATTCTTAAATACTACGGCCGGATACGTTGGCTCTGAAGGCCGAATAGTAGGAGGCAAGTTTTTCAAAACAAAGATGCTGGAATTTGATGATTTAATAGAACTTTTAGCCATATACAAAATGTAAAATGCAAATTGACCTTTTTCTTAATAATATTGCTAACTATATCTGTGATTATATAAAACAAATTCTTCTCAATAGTATTGCTTAGAATGAACATTAGATAAAAAACACGAGATGTTTTATAAATGATATTTTTTAGAAATAGGACTGAGAAATAAAATAACAAATTTCCTACATATAATATATATATATATATATATATATATATATATATAAATATACTTGTC
>JAUZNK010026942.1:0-19543 GCA_035046665.1 Euphysa ruthae
TTATGGGTGGAGGGGGGGTGTCTCTACCGAACGTGACGTCACGCAAAGGGAGTCTTATATAAAAACGTGATGGAGCGTGACGAAGGGGATGTGTGGTTCTAAAAAGGCAAATTTAGCGTAAAGTAATTATTGAACAGCCCCTAAAAGCGGCAATGTTAAAAAATGGTCATACTTTATCTAATACTCCGATAGTTCGAGAGATGCAAGATTTGATCACGGTAGGTAATATGGCTGTTTAAATTTAGATTTTGAACAACAACAAGTACAAAATTAGCACAGCTCATTTATTCGACTTCAATTGAATATCAAATCTATTTAAATAATTTCAAACGAAGATCTCTGTTTTTTTATAACAGTGAAATAGTGTATAATTAGTTTTATCGACATTTGCGATTATCTACAGCTTTTATCTTGATCGAAAATTAATTTTTTTTTTCTATTTTTAAGAAAACTTCCAAGTGAATAAAGTTTATCATAAAAGTTATTTTCTTCAGTTTTCAATAATCGTTTGAAGTAGGTTTAAAATATCTTGCTCAGTTGAGCTCTATTTTTAAAATGCAAACTCGTTACCAAATAGAATATTACTTTCAGTTAAATACTTTTTCGAATATTTTTAAAAAAACATAAAAAACTGAGATTAAAGTTTTTTCCTTTCCAATGTGTATTGGATTTACTCTAGCTATTTTAAGCTCAGTTAATAATATTCCTGAATAGAGTTAATATGGAAATAAGAAGATTTTTTATGTTTTGAATTTTATCTAATACTACATTGCGCACCATTTCATCATGTTCAATAGACATTTAACAGCAGTGTCTTACACTCGTTTCGAAGTTTTATTTGTTCTATCTCAAGAATGGCTTGGTGAAAACGAATAAATGCTCGAACACTCAAAGTATCAACAGCTACAAGATGAGTTAGCAACTTTTTTCACTCGTTGAGGTCACTCAACGAGTGACCTCAAAAAGAAGATTCTTTTGTGAAAAATATTTAAATGACTATATAAAAAAAAAAAAAAAATAATATTAAATAATGCAAATACTTCTTTTTTTTTTAATCAAGTTGCAAATTTGGTTAATAGGAATTCGTGTGCTGTAACTTTGAGAGAAATTCCAAAATAGATATATTCTGAAGTTTTTATGAAAATTTTTTTGGCTCTTATAATTTTAAGAACAATTCATTAAAATAATTATTTCAAGCGTGCTTCCAAAATGTCGTTGCTATGAGTGTGAAAAAAAAGACATAAAAGAAAATTTAGTATGAAAGGCCGATGGCATGAATTAAAACACATTTCACATTGCATATAAGCGTCAATATCTAACTTGAAAACAATAATATAATCTGAACAATATACATATTCCAGTAAAATGTTTATAAATTCAAATGATGTCACTTTTCCAGTTGCTTATAAAAAATAATACATACGTGCATCGGGGGTTTATTATTTGATTGAAATGCATAGTTGAGAATAATAGTGTAAAGCTGATCAACGAAATCACTTTACTATTATAGTGCGTATCTGCAAACATATTTTGTGACTTCTAAATATCATCTATCAAAATTTTGTGATTTCCTCTATAAGCTAATTAGTACATATATACACAACAAAAAAGATTCATTTAGATGTCGGTTTACTTAAACTGGTATCAGGAAAATTCTCCCAGGATAATTGCTACCAGGAAAGTTGCTACCTGGATAATTACTACCCAGACAATTCCTATCTAAGACAATTGCTACCTAGGTTAATTGTTACCCGGACAATTTCCACCCAGATAATTCCTACCTAGGAAATTTGCTACAACGATAATTGTTACGTACTATTTTGGAAAATAGTTTTTAAGACAGTATTAAATCTTTTTTTGTGTATAAAATTTATAATTTTAGCTTAATTTAATTTTGATAATAATGAAAACTTTGGAAGCTTATGACTTTATAACAAATTGAGGATTATACAAGCGGTTTTTTTTTTGTTGGAAACTAGTGTTATAGGTTAAAAAAAAAAAAAAAAAAAAATTTTTCAAAAGTATACAACAAAAGCGAAGAAAGTGTGTTTTCAAGAGTTGTTATTTATCCACTATACTTTAATTCTTTTTAGATTTATAACTAATAAGGCAGTAAGTAGTATTAAATTTGAATCATTCCTTTACTTCTATATGTAAATTTTCAAAGCCTTTTATTTGACTTAAATTTCTTTTTCTTTTCTTATTTTAAAATATGACCGTTTGAAATTTATGTCTGTTTTCATAAAAACCGCTGCTGGGTGCTGCAGGGTCCGATTTCCATAATGACAGTGTTGTTTAAGGGTTAATTTTTATCACATAACTTAGAATATTTTACTCTAGAAATAGTTCTAGTTAGTATATTTACAGATCACCACTCTATATAACGGTAAAACTTTTAAAAGGGCTGGCCGTTTCTATAATTAGTTTATTTATTCAATGAATCAATCTCTCTATGTTTTTGAGCTGGACCGCAATGGAAATTTTGTTGTGACAGACAATTTTTGTGTCTATCCGTGCCACCATTTGTTTTTTATCTTAATGTTTAATCCTTGTTTTTATTTTTTGTTTCCTATTATATTGTCTTGTAATTTTCATAGCATATTTATATTTGTTTGTAGCAGAATAAATACTTACTTTACACCCGTTAAATCGTATCAAATGACACCCATTAAAGACAGAAAGATCATGTTTAAGATCGAAATTTTATTAAATTTTATGAAATTATGTTCGTCTATGATAAAAAATGTAAGTTTTACTTGGGAAATAAAATTGCGCATATAAAAAGATAATTAATGCTACGGCGTTTACCTCCAAATATCTAGCATGCGCGAACTTCCAGACATTCCTTTTTAAAACTTCATGTTATAAACACTATTGTTCGCTAATAAATAAAAATGGCGGAACACTGTGAGAATAGTTAGTCTTTTGCTGATAATGTGAGTGATCTATTATCTGACATAATCTAAGTAATGGTACAATTTTTATTTAAAATATTAAAAAATTATTTATTTTAAATATATTTGCTAATATCCCATCAAATCTTTTAGGGCTCGTTATGGAAGGTCGAAAGAAAAACCGAAGGTGAAAGGTAAACCAGAAAAATCTATTTCGAGGCGTAGTAATAAACAAAGCCCAAGTCCGAAAAAGTCAAGATCTAAGACAACAAAGTATTCTAAGGATAGGGGTCGGGATAAACGTCGCAAAAGAGCTGCTAGCTCTTCAAGCAGGTACTATATAGTTTTCATATATAATTCTCTGCTGTTTTTTTCCCATATGCCTACTCCATTTCAGGTAATAGTCATCTATATCGTAAAGGTGGTAAAACTGCAACCTTCGCGTCTTTAACTTCACTGATTTTTTATTTATGAAAAAAAAATATTCCATAGCTAATGGAAATAAACTAAATATATAATACTATTAAAATAGTTTTAAAAATATCAAAGCCTAAAGTATGAAAAAAAGTATGCAAAAAAATAGTGAATTCATACGATTGTCTTGATATTGATATTTATACTGCAAGTGTAGTATTTTCCCCATAGATATATGTATCTTAATAAATATGCAAGATAATAAATCAATAGTTTTGGTAAAATCTTCAAAATTAGTGTTTTAACCTGTTTAAGTATTTTTGTGGTCCCTTATGCTGAAAAAAGAAAGCCAGAATTTTTTGCTTCTAACCCAAATTATCAATGTATGAATGCATAACCTGTGTGCTATGATAACTAAAGTTTAACAACAAATTTGACTGAAAAAAACAGGTAAGTCTTTATGTAGTTTTTGAGGTTCCTTCAATAAAGCTATTAGTTTTTACAGAAAAGCTTAAACAGGGGTTCATTATTCTGCATGGACAACTTAACCTTTTGATCTAATTTTGCTACAATCAAGAAATGTTATTTTAACTCTTGATTGTTGTATACAGTGAAGCTACTTGAATCCCAAATGCTCAAAATTATCTCTAAAGGGTTTATTATTATGTTATGCAAAGGGAATTGTGAAATTTCTGGTGGCAAGTGTTTAGGAGTATCCTGTAAGGTAATACCAGATCCAGTCTTGGGTATCGCATTAAAATAGGGTTGACTGGACCACCCGACAAATCACTTCCCAATTTTTGCGACATAGTTGCGGTTTTTTGTCACCATACGTGCAGCTATACCAATGTCAAAAATACAATCTTCCTTAACTGGAGGGCTGTAGTCCAAGTACATTGCAAATTTGTGAAAGTATCTTTGTTGCTTTTTCATCATCATTTTATTTTCCATACTGTATTTTTCTTCTGATTCCTCTGATTTTGACATTTGCTCAAATACTATTGATTTTCTTTCAAACAATATGGAAGAACTTTTGTTGGCTTTTTCACGTTTACTCTTTGTCATTATGCTACAAACAAATTTCAATATTGAATGACATGATGGACGTTCTCACAGTCCAAATGCTAAACACTTCTCTCCACACACACATTTTTGCTTACGTCTGAAGAAAATTACTTCTTTGTTCTTTTTCTCTTCTTTCTGTCTAATTGCATCCATGGCTAGGATATTTTTAATATATCAAAATCCAGCTTTGTCCGGGGAAGGCACTCAAAGTTTTTTATTTGGACAGTAATTGGGAAGTTATTTTTATTTTGACTTGAGAAGAGTCTGTCAAATGGACATTATTTGTGCTAGCTATCGCCCTGCTCTCTGCTTGATATATTTCTGACAAGATATTCAACATTAAACCTTTGCACGCCATAAGCAAAATTCTAATGTATAAGCAGCTATAGACCAACCATTTTTTCTAATGTTTTGAAGCTGTCTAAGCAGCCAAACCAGTTTTAAAATCTATGGAACTGCCAAAATTTTCCGAAAATTTTTTTGACAGAGAGTTCAATAAAATTGGTCTCCAGTCTATTAACAGTTGTTTACCGGTCGAAAATCACCTTCAAAGTGAAAAGGGTTAATATAAGTCAAAGAATGAAGATTTTAGCAAAATCGGTTATATTTTCTAAAACCTTTAACTGTTTATATTGGGTCATAAACTTATATTATATAAATATATTTTGATTTATCAATTTGTTTTAAGTAAATAATAATTTGAAAACATTTTGTGTGATTAAATTTTGTGCAATTGATAATACTTTATTTATTGTGA
Organism: Euphysa ruthae; assembly: GCA_035046665.1. NCBI lineage: Eukaryota > Metazoa > Cnidaria > Hydrozoa > Anthoathecata > Corymorphidae > Euphysa > Euphysa ruthae. Next base: position 5,131 of record JAUZNK010026942.1, read on the forward strand.
AATATAATAGACAGCGATTAAATTTTGGTGAAATCGAAGGAAATAATTACAATTGGCTGTTTTTTGTGGGCTACAATGGAAAACAATTTGCTAATTTGTGTTGGTGACTTTAAAGGAAATTTTGGCAAAGTTGTAGAATATACGATTGATATCGTTGTGTTCATTAATCGAGTGAATAGATTCTTTGATTTTGCGTGAGCTAAGACATGATTTAGTGTCTTTAATAGATTTTTTTTTACCAAAGTCTATTCCAACAATTTGGAGAGATTTTCTTGTTTTGATCATAATTTTTTATTTTTTTTTGATGTTTTTTTGGTTTGATTAATAATTTTATGTTTAGATTCCCCAATGTATACGAAAGAACAATCTTTCAAAAAGAATGCAACATATTCTGTTGTTTTTCTTTCATTGAGATTAAGAGGTTCTTTTGGATGCAAGAGTAGTTTATGAAGAGTGTGGTATGAGTAGAAGGTAGTTCGGATGTTATGTTTGCTTGGTTGACATTGTAAAATTTTGGTAAATTTTGGGATGTAGGGGAACTTTATAGAGCAGATAGGATTGGAGTTGTTTTCCACTTTGATGAATTGCATTTCATAATAAGTAACTATTGCTAATCCTTACGAAGTATTTCTGATCCTACTAAAAAACTAAATAAACTAAATTTATCTGTACTTTTACGTGAAGACGGGAGCAGGTTGTCTCTCAAAGCTTTACCAGAATAAATATTTAACTCATGAAATGTTTTTATCATTTTTAACATGGTAATTAACATTGGAACTAATCAAAGGACTAAGATTTCAGCAAAATCTACTATTTAGGTCCAAACACTCAAAATGGGCTAATTGGGTCCTAGATCTTTAGAAATATAGAAAATTAAAACTTATTTTCATAATTTGTTGTTGTTGTTCGTTTAAATCGGTTAAAGAATGAAAGTTAATAAAAGCCGCTATTTAGGCCTAAAACTTCTAAACAGGTAAATAGAGCACTAGACTTTTTTAAAACCAAAATTTTTTTATGAATTTGCTATCTTCTTTTCAATACGTTTCTAACAAGGCCCTAACCCTTAAGGAGCCAGAACTGTATAATGGTCTCACCATGTATGTAGATTTTAGTTTAAATCATATGAGGTCATTGGTTTGTTTGTAAACATTGGCAGAACTGAACAATTTTTGTTATGACTGTTTGAAAGTGAAAATTTCATCAAATTTCCTGTTAAAATCTCTTAACATTTTTGACATTAAAATGGGGAAAAAAGTGAGTCAAACTTTTTTCAGGGGGTAAATTTTGACATATTGGGTAATAACACAACCAAAAAAATTCTAAAAAATAATTTCTCACTAAAAGCCATAATTTTTTTTTTTTTTATTTTTTATTCAGTGGGGAAGATAAGGGCTTTTCAGGGGGTAAATTTTGACATATTGGGTCATAACTCAACGAAAAATATTCTAAATGACATGTTCTTACACAAAGCAATAAGTTTTTTTGAGCAATTTTTCAACAAGATAAGAAGTTTGTCTTTCAGGGGGAAATTCCCAAATAACACAAAATTTGGCAGTTAGATGCTGAAAACTATTTTTTACAAAAAAGCCATATATTTCTTTTGAGATATTTTTAACAAAGCAAAATATGGGCCGTTAAAATGGTTAAATGTTCAAAATACCGAAAGCACAAAATTTGATGATGTTTAGATACTAAAATCTTTTGCTTTACTGGATGAAATATATCTGTAACAAAAATTCACATAGTAATCGGAAAACGTGTAAAAAAAAGAGAAAAAAGAAAGTTAAAATTATTTAAATTTTATTATGTTAAAAGCATAACGTGCATGGTTATTCCAATCCCCTCGTTAAACAAATATAACGATACTATTCATGACATTACACAAAAAGCATTATTGAAAAGTAGTTTTTAATAGAAGATTTTTTAGATAGGATTAATCGAAAAATAATTTGAAATGTTAACTTAAAAGCCTAATTTCAAAATTAAATCTACGGTCATTGACTGCCAGAGGATTAAGTTAACCTTAATTTTTTGAAGGGCCAAATTAGTTTCAAAAACTATCATTTATTTTATTATTCAATAACTTCTATCCATCATAAAAGTTAAATAAATTTACTTTAATAATTTTCACATAAAATTTCAACCAATCTCAAAAAGAAATTTTCCAAAGTGCAAGATGTATAAATCACAATTTTCAAAACTGATAGTTCAATTTAAAATTTTTTCTATTTTTTATAGCTTATCATTAAACTTTAACCTTATTTTATGAAAGCACGAGTAATTTTTACTTACAATATATCCAGTTTTTATAGCATTTGAACTGGTTGTATTACATAACTTAGAATTTAGGTTTATAGGAAAACTTTATTTTCTACGTAAAAACTTCTTTAGAATAGTTTATCACCCCCAAAATAAAAAAATTATTTTTTAACATTGATTTTAGAATATGAGAATAAAAACAGTGAGAGCTAAAAAATTTTTAAGGGTAAAACCTTGTTAATAATATTGCATAATTCCTAAGTTTGAAGACTCTTCAATAATGCTTAGAGAGAAATGTCATGTAGGGTCTCGCTTCAACCATGAAGCTCATTGAAGTTTTATTATAATTAATTTTATTTTGACGTTAAATTTTCAACCACGATTTTTATTATTTCCATTGCTTTCAACACCCAAACACTCGAACGGTTGAACTTGATCAACATACTTGCCATCCTCAAATGTAGGTAATATACAAGTTTCCCTGGATTCAAGCAGCATTTGTAAATCAAGTTTTTCCTGTTTCAGTGCACTTTTTTAAGCATTCATTTCTTTGAGCTTTATGTCCTTCACCTCAATTTCACTACAGATTTCAGTATTACATTTACTTTTGTAATATTTTGGTAATTTTTGTACCCTGGTTTTTTCCTGAACTTCTTAAGTAAGTTTTTCAGTCAAATTATTATTTTTTGCATGTAAGGTTTTAATTTGGTAATCTTTTGCATCCAATTCCATTGGTGCCTGCCCCAATTGCGGTTTATCATGACGCACCGATGTGTCGCATCTTTTTTAAAATTTTTCTTAAACTTTTGAAATTTCTTTTTGACTGCAACGTAACTTTACAGAAGTTGCTTTAAGATCTTTTGTTCCACAAAATAAAGTTCCTTTCGAAGATCAGAATTATTTTTGTTTTCAATTCATATAAGTTTTTTCAAACCCCTGATTTAGAGACTTCAGGTGTTTAATTTCTTTAGTAAGCTTTTCTGAAACACCCTCACAATGTTGCTGCGTTAACTTTTCTAGATCGTAGTTAACTTTGCTGTTGGTTAGATATGCCTCAACAAAAATCATATCTCTTTTAGCAATTTTTAATTCTTCAGATTTTTTCCTTAATGCAAATTTAGGTTTTTGCTTGTGAGAAGTAACAAGGCCATTATTATTTATTCTCTTAACTGGAGGACAATATAATGTTTTTAAGTGTTGTTTCGAATTTTTTCTAAAAGGAGCAATGACACAATTTTTCATATGATTCCATATCTTATATAAGTCATCTTTTGTAGCAGTAGGGATATTTTGAAATGTAGTAGGATTAATTGCAATAACCTGCTTAATGAGGTCATGCCAACTTTCATTATTCTTTTCTAACTTAATAATAAGATAATAAATATGTAATGGATGTGGTATTCATGGTCAGCAAATGTTTAAAGAAATAGTTCTAAGAATTAGAAAAAAATGATACATGCAATATAAAGCAAGTAAAAAGGAAGACAAGCAACACAATATCGGAAAAATATATAACCACTTCAACATTATAAATGAGCACCCACTGATTGCATTATTTTTGGATATTTTTTCAACATTTTTTATACGCTATCACAAAATTTGTAATTAAATTATATAAAAATTTCAGAATTAAATTCTAAATTTCATTGTCACACAATCTGTTTTTCTTTTCAGGGATCCAACACATGCAAATTTTTTAAATTTGAAAACAGAAAAGTTTCTTTCCATAAACAAAAATGTTTAGAAAATATAATAACCAATCAAAGTAAGGTTTTAATAATCATGTACAAAAGACGAATTGCTTATAACTGAAAATTCCTTAAGATATGTTGAATACATGATCTCATGATTTCTCACAAGTCACATTGACATTAAAAATAACTTTAAAAATCTTGATAAGTGATGACGACAGATGGCGTATAACTTTTGATTGAAAAGAAATGCAGCTTTCGAACTTTAACATGTGTTATACAAATATATAACAATATACACACATGTTAGAAAAAAAAAAAAAAAAAAAAATCAAACATCAGCCTTTGCAGGGGGCATGGATGACCACAGTTTTAATCACCTCCATGTTTGTTACCCAAATATTCTTAATTTTTTAACGAAAAAAAAAAAACACCAGGCTTTGTCTTTTAAACGCAAAAAACAATGAAAAAATGTTTTATATAGTAAAATTTATGACATTTTAAAAACTTTTTAACTTTACTCTACAATCCTCTAAAAAAAAAATCCTCATTTTTACAGGGGTGCCAAGATATTAAAATTTCCAAATTGAAAACGAGAAAGTTCACTTCAGAGAAAACTTAGTTCAAAATGTAAAATACCAATCTTGAAAATTTAGGTAATACTAGCTGGAGTTAAAAAATCTACCGCATATTTAAAAATGGTAAGAATGGTAGTTTATTCCTGTCGCCCCACCCCCCCTCCCTTCCCCCCAAAGTTCTTTTTTTCTAAAAAAGTTAATTGAACCTCCTGATTTGTGCAAAAACTGTTTTCATTTGAAAATATTTTTTTTACCGTGGAATATTTAAGCAGTGTATTGTGTACATGTTCAAAGTATGTGCAGAAGAGTCATATTTACATGGATAATTTTACACTGTAAGGAAATTATAAACATGCAATTAGTACAGTAAGTCTGAGATAGGGTCTCCCTCTAATAAAGTTTAAAATAAATGAGTTTTTTTGCTGTACATACAGTAAGTTGATATTGGCAATGCTGATTTTAGATCGTAAACATGCCACTCTTTTGTCAACCGAACATAATTCAAACCAACTATTATAGCAAATTACAATCAATATAAAGGTGTTGCTGCAGATTATCAACTGCTACAATATTCGCTGTTTGATAGGTGTTTGCTGAATCAGGTGAAAAAAAACATCTTACTAGTGGAAATTTTTTGTAGAAGGTTGTGAACCTTATAGAGCTGATGATGTTGTAGATTCCACTTTTTGATTGAGTGGGCGTTGTTTTTCTCATAGAATTGATCTCAAAAGCTTCAGCCATTGTGACGTTTGCGTACACCATCTATAATCTATAAAAAGACTCGAGAGATTAAGACAAGAAGACCTGGATGTGACAAATTGTATCACTGTCACCAGTGCTGAGTTCCTTTGTGTCTGGATATTTTTAAAAAGTTTTCATACATATAAAGTATATGTAAGAAGGTCAAATGTGTGTACTTGGCATTTTAAAGAAACATCAAAATCAGTCGAAGAATAAAATTTTAAGCAAAATTTGCTATTTTGGTCTAAAACACAAAACTTTTTAATTGAACTCTAGACCTTTAAAAAAAACCCCCAAATTTCAATTTTTCACATATAACTTTATCAAATTAAACTATTTTTACTTTTTCTATTCATGCAAAAATGCATCCTTTCTCGTGCAATTTCATTGTACTAATTTATTGGCATGTGGCTCAGAGGTAGGTCTTTAAAAAAATATGCTTTGCAAACACAGGAGATGACATAGCTGGTTTGTAAAAAATTAAAACCATTCTTTCTGATTTTATTTTGTTATGGCTTGTTTTTTAGATTTTTTTGTAATTTTCTTTTAAAAATTCAGATTCACCTTATGTAAAAGTAGACTAGAAAAGTATTTTAATTCAAACATGACCTTGTAAGAAAGTCCCTTTTCTAACAACTGAATAATTTCAAACTGAAATAATTTTTCAATTAAAAAAAAAACGAATTTAATGAAATTGCCAAGAGCAGATAGTTTTTTTGGTTGATTTTAATTTTTCATGTTCTGTTCTGATCAATGATAAAATTTCTCTGTCACCCTATCTTGGTGGGTAACTAACTGATTTTTAAACATTCTCTTCCGTATATAATTTTGTTGATGCTCTTGTAAATTCTACATGTAATTTACTTTTTTTACATATTTTCAATGGAATATTTCTAAGTCTAAGCAAATAAAGAAAGTATTGAAAACAAGAAATTCAGTCTTGTTTTTATTTCATTTTAACCTTAATATTTAAATAATATTTAACCTTAAATTTTAGCCTGTAATTCAATTTTTATACATAGTTGACTGTTTTAAGTAAATTTGTTTCTTTCAATAATTTGTTTCATTCAAAAAATATTCATTTGCTGATAAATCATCTTTGATAAATATGCAAATCTTTGAAGAACATAGTTTCAATAGGTTGCTAGTGATTTTTAGCGATTAAAGAGTCATAGGTTTTTTCCCAACCTCATTGATTACATATACTTACTTTTTTTTATACAACTTTGCCAATCAAGAACATTTAGCTATGAGTCATAATATTTTAAGTCATTTATTTTCTTAATTACTTAATTGTTTTTAGTGGCTCTTCATCAAGCTCACGTTCAGGTTCCAGTTCATCTAGTAGATCGTCAAGTCGTTCTTCATCATCTAGCTCTGGTAGCTCTTCAACCAGTAGTTCTTCTAGCGAGCGAGGAGGAGGTAAGAATATTCAACATCGACTGAAACCTTATTTTTGGATTATGTGCGAAACCAACACTTTCAAAACATTTTCAAAAAATCTATATCTTTAGGATGGCATGTCCATTTTTACCATAAAAAATGCAGTAATGGTGTTACCGATGACTGGTTTGCACATGGTCATGCCCAAGTGGCCCTAAATGGCCTAAAAAAATACTTGGGTGTTAACAAAAATTGACTCTAATGCTTTTTTGCAAATTGTTTGTTAAAAATTGTTCTTTATCAGTTTCAGGCCCAAAATACTTTTTACCAATCAGAGCTTTCAATTTTTCAAAAACTGATGTCTTCAGAATGGGCCGACCATTTAATAATTTTTTGTATGTTGAGTTAATATCATAAGTGGAAGGCACTATTTTGCTCATGGTTATGCCTGAATTTGGTCAAAACGTTAAATTATAAGGTGTTTTTTAGAGCCTTTGGCCAAAAGAAGCCAAGGTTTGGTCCAAATTTTCAAATTAGAAAAAAAGCAGTATTTATTTTTGGAACATTGTATTTTTTTTTTTGTGTAATTTTATCAATGGGGATATTGGCAAGAAGTTGAGCCCATTTTTACTACTTTTCTGTGAATCCTGAGAAATATAGTTTGGCTTATAAGTGCTCACCTCAGACTAAATTTAGGTTTGCAAAGCGATCCTGAGATAACCTGAGTCAGCAGCAAGTTTTCTATTTTGCCATCAAGTAGTGAAATTAGAGCACATTATATTAGTATAAAAGAATAGAATTTATTTTGCATTTTTAACGTCAGCTATCAACTTAGAGCAGTGAGAGTTGGAGCACTAAAACTAACAGAATTAATTTTAAATAAATTTAAGGGAAAATCTATTCTTTTTTTATTCTAAATCTATTAAAAAAAAAAAATGTTAAGTGCTTCATGTAACCTTTGTTATATTTCAAAAATCCACAACTAAATAATCTTTTTGACTAATTGATCATTTTTTTTTTTGTTTTCATAAAATTTTAATCTTGATTGCAGCCCACTTTATCTATTGACGGGATCCGCACTACAAGGGTTAATGTGCTCCACAACCCATTAGGTTTATTTTCAATATATGCATTATTTTTATAGGCATAGGTCAACCAGTCAAATCTGGTTGCCCCTAGCATGCTTGATAAAATATCTATTGCTGTTATTATATTTGTTCTCACAATTGAAAAGTCTAATCTAAATTCAGCATTTCCTTTTTTAGGTAAAAATGCAAAAAAAAATACAAAAAAATCTGTAAAAGGAAAAGTACCAGTTAAATCTTCTAAACCTAACCAAGATGAATTGAAGAAGAAAGAAGCTCAGCTTCAAAAGCAGAAAGAAGAGAAAGATAAAGCAGATAAAGTTAAACAAGACAAAGAAGAAAGAGATAGAATCGTAAGTTTTCCTTTTGTTTATTTTCACTTGATTTCGATGTAAAACTAGACGAGTGAGAGATTTATAAATTTGCATGGGTCACAAGGCTTTGGAATGGTAAATTTAGTAGGAAACAATATTTTTTGATGATAACAGTTTTGGTGTTTATTGTGGACAACTCACTTAGATGGCAAGTCTCTTAGTGTTTGACTCTATGATGAAAGGGATTTAGTTCCTATTACCATAAGTAGTTTTGGATTAGGAAGAACATCCATCCAGGTGGGAAAGCTCATGAAGTGTTTACTGCAATAGCACACAATGATAAGCGTTTTTGGTAATGATGATCTTATAATTTTTGTTTTAGAACAATGGGTGTATCTAAAATTCAAATATATCAAGGGCTTGGACGATGAATCTTGAAGCATTTAAAAAAAAAAAAAGAATTGATTTAGAATTTTGAAGGTTTGTTGGGATACGGATAATTCGAAAAACAGTTTGTTTGAGTTAGGAGTAAGTTCACAAAAAATTGTTCGTTTAAGAGTATTTTGTTTCAGTGGCATTATTTTAGAAAGATATTCATATTATATTTATAATCACCATTGGAAATTTTATAAAAATAGATAAAACTTCCGCACTTTCATTGATCACAAAGGCTTCCAAGTCCTAATTTTTAGTAAACTTTAATTGGTTTGTGAGGCTCCCTTATTAGATCCAGTAATAGCAAGTGCTGCATTACATTGCATTGACACAATATCCTTAATAAGAGTTTGTTATGGGGTTAATTATATACCACATCACAGTATTCAAGGTGAGGAGTTTATTATGGGGTTGATCATATACCACATCACAGTCTTCAAGGTGAGGGGATTTCTGACCCAAAAACTGAAAATCATTGGTTTTTTTTCTATACTTTTCTCAAATAGTTAAACTTCAATTACGCTGAAATTATATTATATTAGGAAGTATTATTTTTAATTATTTGGCAGGTTGGCCCTTTTGATAATTCAGCTAGTCCTTTTGAAAATGCCATTTTGGAAATGTTGTAGAACCATTGTTTTTTCTTTCTATTTATTTATTCTAATTTTGCATGAAGCTAAGGGATCGTTTTGGCTTGTACGGGCACCTGCTTAAATTTTTGTTGGCCCAAAAGTTTATGAAGCTTTATCCAGAAACACAATTTTTTCAAGAAGTTGTTTTTCTATTTTGCTGAAGTTTTGTTTACTGTTTGGAAACAATAGTTATGATTTCTTTTTGTGTTTTCAGTCCAATCCCCAAGACTTACAAGAAGTTTAACTTAACAGTATGAAATATTCTCAAAATGCGTTTGATATTTTTTTTTGAATCTTGCATGAAGGGCATTAGTCTTTAAATTTTTTAAACTGTCGAAAAAGTACACTTTTCAAAAAAATTTTAAGTTAATTTTTCACAAAAGTTTAGGGGAATTTTGAGTCATAAAAGTTTTAGAGCCATAGATTTTGTTTAGTTTAATGTTAAAATATTGAAAATTTTTATAGTTTACCCTTTGATATAATTTTTTGCACAATTTTCTTCAGACAAAGCAGAAGCAGAAAGAACTTGAAGGAATCAAACTCCTTAAAGAGAGACAACAAGCAGTAAGTAGTTAAGATTTTAAATTATCTTTATTAAAAAACTTATTTTTAAGGAAAAATATTAATTATTCTATTTAAGAACTTTATGAAATATATCTGAGTACTAGCTGTATACTAACCAAGATTTGGCTAATTAGTTCATACAGCATTTAAAGAGATATCTTAAAAAGAAATTTGGAGGACTGTGGATTCGAACCCACCTCGGAACAAATGATCTTTATCATAAGTACAAATAGGAGCTCTGAGTACACCAAAACCAAACCTGTGGGGCCTTCTGTAATAAATTAGTTTGAAAAATATTTCTTGGCCCTGTGTTAAAAATACAAATCAAATAATTGAATCAACAATTGGATTTGGCTAATTGGTGCATTTAAAAAGAAATCCTAAAAAAAAGTTAAAATTTTGATTATTTTAACCGGTCAACACCAAAAAAAAAAAAAAAGTTTTTCGAACAAATTTATTATAGAAGGGCGCACGAGTTTGGTTAAAAATTTTTATCCTCAATAGCAGAAAATCTAAAAAGAAAATTGGATGACCAGGGCATCGATTTCCATACCTCTGGTTTGCTAAGCGAGCATTCTACCTTTGGCCTATAGAGCTTCTTCACAACTTATATTAAAAAAAAAAAAAGACTGATATATTATGGTATCGTTCTATTTGCTCATTGTTTTAAAACATTCAAAAACGATATTGTTTAAAACATGCAAAAGAACATCTTAAGAATATCAATATCTTTCCTTTAAGTTGTTTTATCGATTGGTCAACTTGTTTTTTGTTTTTTATGACAGTTGGCATAGCGGTGACCAATGAAAAAACTTGATTAAAAACATATGTAAAATACCCTAGAAATCAGTAAAATAATAGTAAAAATAAGGAAGGCTATTATTATAGAAACTAGTTGTATACCCCCACCAAGATTTGTGATTGGTGCATATATTACAAAAATTATTTTATGCGTATGTTTTATTTTTTAGCTGTATCATTCATTCATTTATTTATTTAACGTTGGTAACGCTTTCATAGTTGTATATGAATGTAATTATATACTAATATAGACCAACAAATTTTTTTATACGTAAATTATAAAATAGTTAACAATAAAACAAAAATACACAAAGAACTAATTAACGGCATATTGGACATTTTATATAATACTGTATTAAAATATAATACGCTGGGTTTAAATAAATAGCAAATATTTGCTGTTATTAAAAGTTCTCAGAAATCCAAGGATAAAATGAAAAATAAATTTTTGCCTGCTGATGTGAGAGTCGAACTCGTCTATAATAATACCCTTCGTTAATAATAGTTGTGTTTATACTTCAAGAAATAATATCAGAAAAAATATCACATAAAATTCTTCTTTTTTCCAACTTATAATTTTTTTCTTCTCTCAATTCATCTGTATCTGTATATTAAACCTTTGTGTTCTTGGAAGAGTTGCATAATATTTTTATGTTTTAATAACTATTGTAATAAAAAAATTTTTATATAATTTTTTTTAAATAAACGAATCTTTATCATTAGATAACAATTATATAAAAACTATATATAAAAAATACTCAGTTCGTACGATTTTGGTTTATTTTTTAATCAAATATTTTCATTGTTAGCAGCTATGCCAACTGATTTGGTTATTCATTTTTGAATAATGGCAAATAGCAATAAAAAAATATATTTTTTAAGTTAAAAAGTTTTAAAAGCTCAAATGGTAAAGAGCTGACTTAGCATGCGAGAGGTACAGGGATCGATGCCCCAGTGCTTCAAATTTATTTTTACATTTTCTTTTAATTTTCTAAAAGTAGCAAATTTTACCATAATTTAGTACACCAGATCAAACCCGTTGGTCTTTCTATAATGATTTAGTTCAAAAAACTATTTCTTTACATTTATTTTAAAATGGTATATGCACCAATTAGCCAAATTTTTGTGAGGTACACAGCTATTTCTAGAAAATATTATTTTTCGTTATTCTAAAAATGTTATTTCTGTTTATTTTAGCATTCTGCAGGAAATTTTGTTGAGAAAGTCGCATCTTCGTCATTTATCTTTACCATTCTCTTTGTATTTGAGTATTTATTACTAAATTTTTTATTAATCAAACTGGTGTTTTCCACAGGTTAAGGAAATCAGGCAATTTTTTTTTTTTTTTTTTTTTTTGGGATCCTAAAGAATATATAGTAGCTATTTTCAGATTTTTTTCTATTATTCTTATTACTTTGAATAATAAGTTTTAAGTGAAATTTGATCTCGGTAAAGTTTTATCCCAATAAAATACCTGTTAATTTAGAATAATTTCATTTCATTGTTTTCAAGCTTCGTAATGCGGAAAGTTCAGACGAAGAAGAGCATGTTAATCAAACTGCTGTGGACATCAACACCACTAATATAGACGAAGTCGAGAAAGAAAAATTAAAATTGCAAAAAGTGCTAGATAAAAAGTCTCCTGAGCCAAAACCTTTAGTACGTAGCAAGCCTCCTCCCCGGGTTACTAAACGGGGTACCAGCGAGGAAAGTGTTTCACCTAAACGTCATAAACGTTCTCCTTCTTTACACAAACGTTTATCGCCTGTACGAAGACGCTCTTTATCACCGCGTAGACGTGTTCCTAGTCCGCGTAGACGTGCTTTTAGTCCCCGTAGACGTTCACCAAGTCCTATTCGCCGTAGATCGCCCATACGCCGTTCCCCGATTCGAAAGCGAAAATCTTCGGTTCTAAGTATAGGCTCACGATCAGCATCTCCAAGGCGTCGCAAACGAACGCCATCTCCAAGAAAACCTGTTAAATTGTGCATTAGTAACCTCACTCGAAATGTTAACAAGGATCACATTCTTGAAATTTTTACCGTTTATGGTAGAGTAAGATCAATAGATTTACCACTCGATAATAAAAATTACTTGCCTAGAGGGCATGCTTATGTAGAATTTGATAAACCAGAAGATGCATCGGATGCTCTAAAACATCTCAACGGGGGTTGGATTGATGGGAAAGAGATAATTGCTAAAGAAGTACTTGGTATGACCACCACCCCCAATCCTACAAGTGGAAATCGCGGTCATGTTGAAAAAGATAGGTCAAACGAAAGGCCGCGGTTGGGAAGAAGCTCGTTTTCTAACGTAAATACTCGTCGCCCGCCTGTTAGACGCTCACGGAGTCCCGTGAGAAGAAATCCGCGCTCCCCTGCGAGGACTGCGGTTAGGCGTCGCAGAGGTTCACTATCTAGTGGTTCTAGTCGATCACGATCACCTAAAAGAAAGCGGTCACCTCCGGCGGCTTCTAGACGACGAAGGTACAGTCGCTCTAGTTCTGAATCAGATTGAATCGTTTAATTAGTGAAAGTATTAATTCATTCCTATAAAAAAACTAATGCGATGTAAAAACTATTGCTAAAAATCTTGCTATCATTTTAACTAATAGATTGTAAAATATATTTTAATGTCTTATTGATTTATTCACTCTTTCAATACCTTTTTATCCTCATTAATTTTTAAACCTGCACACTTTATTTTTTGCATAGGTTAAAAAAGACATCAATTCATATGTTATTATTAAAGATGGTCGATTCGCTGCACATTAATAATACATAATCCAGTATTATTTCCTTCGGATAATCATTTTTATTACTTTTTTAAACAATAGTTTCATATATTCTTCACATAATATACTTCAACGTGTTGTGTAAACTTAAATATTGATTTCACCCTGATATCATCTAATTACATTTTAATGCTCAAGTTGAAGTTTAATTTAGGGTATCAATTGTAGAATAGAGTAATTGGCAGCCAAAATAATAATCTAATGGTAGTAATTTCACGTAAAATACATATTTAACTCAAAAACTTCAAGTTAGGCAAGCTTTTAAATGTCCGCAATAAAGTAAAATATATTTATCAAAATAATTTTTTTTCTACTTGTTCACCATGATATGAAAAACCGTAAAAGTAAATGTGCTCCCAAAAGTGAATTATGAATTGAATTAAATGTTACTGTTGATATTCTAAAGAATGATACATTACCTACTATTTCAATTTCAGCGAAAAATATTGAACCCATCAATACCACATATGTGAAAGACATTCAAGAATTCTGTCTCCTGATCCATATCAGGAGACAGAATTCTTGAACTTTTCCACAATACCACCCTTGTGTTATCAGATAATGTTGCCGCTAAGAAGGGAATTTCAAATAAACTTGTGTTGAAGTGTAGCTTTGGATAGGTGAAAGAATTTTACACTTCAAGAGTGCACAGACAATAAAAAGAGGAAACAGTCAAGCAGTGTATTTGATGAGAGCTATTGGGCAAGGCCATACAGAGTTTCCATGCCTCCTCCAATGACATACACCTCGTACAATAAAATTATTGATGAAATGGTTGAAACAGCAACTGATGTTGCTTTTACAATCAATGACTGATGATGTTAATGGGTTATTTGATTTAAAAAGTAGTGTCATGGGTAGTTATGCTCTGTTCAAAATAATTTTGGTGTCGCGCTAACACAACATTCTAATAAATTTTCAGGAATGCAATCATTAGACCAGGCCCCAAGTGAGCGGGTGCACTACTTTAAAAGAGACAAATTGTCTATGATATTTTCTGATGCCCTAAACATAGTTTATGGAATAGACGGTAAACGGGCTGGGGAGGTGGCATTCGGCCACACTGACCATTCTTCTGAGGGTACCTGAACTGGACTCTTCCGAATTATTTGGTATTTCCTAAGGCGACTGAAAAT
>JAUZNK010026953.1:0-19543 GCA_035046665.1 Euphysa ruthae
TGCATTACGTAATGAGTTTTGCTCAGAAACTCAGAGATAACATGGAAATAAATTTCCGCCAGAGGTGGGAGTCGAACCCTTTCGGTCCGGAGTCAAACGACCTCACCACTGTGCCAACTCCGCTTGTCATGTTCTTTATTATATTAATATGATCAACCACGGCTATATTTTCAAAAGGTGTTTAGATATCAAAAAACAACCTTCCTTCGAAATAGATCCACATATATCATTATTTTGGTCACGTGATTAAAATAAAAGCCGTGACCGAGATACTGAGAGAAACAATACGCGATAAAAATGACTTTCCAGACCAGGGTTTGTTTTTATTGACTTATCATTTTTAAAGAATACGGCTTTTGCTTGAATAAAGCTTGAATAATGTCTGGCTATTGTAGTTATAATTATGTCAAATTGCAAGCTTTAGAATTTATTTGGATATTTTGCAGATGAGAACCCTTGTAAATAGTTGTGTTTTAGGTCGTTTTTTATATTGCCTTCTGATATGGATGTGTTATAAGAAAACTGACTATAACTTTATCCATCGAGTTGAAGAATGAACTTAATCCACAATATCTTCGAATTTAATTTTGAAGAATTGTTTCTCTTGGAAAAAGCATTCAGTGTTTATGCGAAATATTTACATATTTTAATTGTAGAGATACATAAATCTACCAACAAACTAAGTTCCGAACTAATGTGGGAAAATTTTCCTGTAAAAAATATACCATACTGACTCACGAATTGTTTTTTTTTGAAGCTCCCACCTGCAAGAACATCTATTAATGAAAATTTTTTTGGAATAGTCTTTCCTTTAGTTATAAAACTCAAAATCGTTTTAAATTTGCTTTAAATCAACTATTATGGCTTGGATTTGCACGCCATGCTCATGTCAAATATGTCGTTTAGTTTTATTTATTTAGAATACGTATTATTTAGAACTTATAAATATAAAAAATTTTGTTGGTTTCTAATAGTTTTTATAATGTTATACTATATTAGTATTCAACTATGTAAGTATTACGAACGTTAAATAAATAAATGAATGAATGAATATCACACATGCGCAAAATAAAATATAATTCTCAGAAGGCTGGTA
Source organism: Euphysa ruthae (assembly GCA_035046665.1). Classification (NCBI taxonomy): domain Eukaryota; kingdom Metazoa; phylum Cnidaria; class Hydrozoa; order Anthoathecata; family Corymorphidae; genus Euphysa; species Euphysa ruthae. Next base: position 1,097 of record JAUZNK010026953.1, read on the forward strand.
AGCTAGCTACCAAATTTAAACTTTTTTCCTACTCAAAAATTAAACAGCTACACTAGAATGTAATAACGATTGATTTTACACGCAATATGTTTTCTTGCTGAAAACTTCATTTATTACAAACTGTTTTTATTCCATTGAAAACATTTTTTTGCTGAGTTACAAAAGAAGTGTTACCAGCTGTCAAATCAAAGCTAGGTTCGCAAAAAGATTTATTTTTAAATACGATATATTTTTCACTAACCAAATATAGTCATCTATAAAAACTGCAAGCACAACAATAAGGTAAAAGTTTGCAGTTATCTTCTAAAAATAACTATATTCAATAGAATTAGACATTTCGAAAAAAACTTAATGATAAACATGAATCAAATAACCGTTTGCCAAAAGTCTGTTTTAGTTAGTCAATAACAAAATGTTTATTACATTGAAAATCACGACATTAGCCTTTCAACACAAAAATTTCTAAAAACTCCTAAAAACTATAGGCTGAGCATCACCCTCTCCTTTCCAAGGGCGTAAGTATAGCATATGCACAATTAGTTCCACGTATGCAGAAGAAACTCAGTGTGGTTTAGATTAAAAAAAAAGTCATATTCAAATATGTTTAATTGGTAAACTTCTAGATTCTTTTGATGAATCAAGTTACAGCTTGAATCTTGGTAGAAAGCCCTAAAATGTTTCGAAGAGCATCAGAAAGCTAAGTGATACAATATTTCCTCCGTCTTCTACGTTGCTTTTTCAATGTACCAAGTTATTGTTAAGGCTGACGAAAAAAAGATTTACTGCTAAAAAGCAGTTTGCAAATATTAGCAGTAAAACAGCAGTTAATACCATAGCAGGTCTATCATAACTTAATTTAATCTTCAATTTAAAAATTATAGAGTGTAAACTTGACAAAGCCAGTAATGTGCTGGGAAAGATAAGTGGTGTTGCTGAAAGAATACCAGCCGCGCAACCTAAAGCAACCACATTATTATTTTCATTCATTAACTTCGTGGTAACCTGAAAATTTTTGTAATTGCAGAAAAGAGTTTCGCATATCCGCTTTGATCTAATATATCTATTTTTTATATTCCCCCGAACGTTTTTTCTCTTAAGCGGATTATCGTTTATTTATTATCATGAAATAAATTTTCTAAATAGATCATTGAATTTTTTTAACATTAACATTAACATAATCTGAAAACTCACATAAATTTTAACTAACTGGAAAAGTGGTTTGAAGAAGACTTACCGCTGCATATTGAGATTGTAACTTTAGATGAGAGTTTCTGGCAGAATAAAATATCAGGGATCGAGCAATTCTATTGTCATGTTATTGAATCGTGTATCATAAGAATTATTTGCTGGTTATAGAAAATGAGCTGATGTAATTTTTAATTTTACCCATAGCTCTCTCTCTCGAACAGCAGCAATACGGGCAGTTTCATCTATTTCATCAGCATTTAGTTGTGATCGACTACCCTTGAAAGATGGAACATATAGAGATTTAACCTCAGGAAGAATATTTGCTATATGAAAACCACAGTCTGCTATAATATCCCAGTATTTCCTTCTCTAGTAATTCAGCAAACCAGATTTCAAAGTTAGTTTTTTTATCATAAATCCATCCTAACCACAAATTTGAAACAAAAGTTACTCTACCATTTGGTGAAATACCTATTAAAGCTTTCCATGTGTTATGGTGTTTATACTCTGGCCGGGCTTAAAATTGTGCTTTCATTGATGTAAGTCTCTCGATAAAGATCTCTGTACAATCAATTATAATTCTCGTCGGTGGATATTTTTCAAAAAATTTTGGGAGGTATTTACCATTAAAAAATTTAAAAAAATATCAAATCAGTACCAAATTTCAAAAAAGGAAAAGTCAGTTTGTGTCGATGCTTCCTTAAAGGAGAAACTCCATCAAAGTTTATTAAAAATTGAAAAAACATATATTTTGACTCTGTTTTATGCAAAATCTTGTGATTATTTTGAAATCGAAAACAGTTTGGCAACTTTTTTTCCTTTTTTTTTTTTTTTTTTTTTTATAAATATTTATAAATAAATTTTTGTACAAGGTACTACAAAAGTACTTTTAGCACAAATTTTGACAAACCTATTAAAAGCGAAAAGGTGTAAAAATTTACAAACTTATGCTTTATGTGTTTCGCTGGTTTTATGGCAATAAAGCTTCTTTATCACACCAATATAAGTTATACGCTGAAAGTACACAAAAGTTTGTTGATAGTCTTCTCTTTACGTTAAATTTGTCAGGTCGCTTAAGAAAATTTTAATTATGGGAGAAGCAAATTACAGATAAAGTCAAACAACCGACTATACGTTATGAAAAGAGAAGAGGATTTATCAGAATTAGAAAGCACGAAAGTATTGTAAATGGTAATGTTAGCAACCAAACAAAAGAAGCTGTAAAAAATAACAATTTTGATGCACTACCACACTTGTCTGTCATATCTTTAAATAATGAATCTGTTTCTTTTAGAAAAGTTCAAGATATGACTCCCTCTAATATAACTAATAACAATATTACTGGTTACATAATTATTGATGCTGAGTTCATGGGCCACATTTTCAGCAAAACTTTATGTCCAGAATGACAATGTCCAGCAGTGATAATTTCTGAAGACAAATCCTTACTTAAATATATGGCGTCACACCTGTTGGTAACGTGTAATTGTGGTTAAAATTTAGAGTTTAAAACAACTGACAAACCTTTAGATATAAACAATAGATTTGTGCACACAATGAGAACACTGGCCAAGGTCAAAAGGAAAACTTTACAACGCTCATGAATATGCCAAAATCTATTACGAGGAGCAATTGTGATAAAATTGTAGCCAAATTATCTAAAGCTATAAAGCTTGTTGCAGAAGAAACTATAGCAAATGCTGTAGGAGAATTCTGGGGAGACTTTTTGATGTTGGCGTTTCTGTTAATGGGAGTTGGCAGAAACGTGATTTTTTCTCTAATAAAGGCGTCACCACTGTTTTTCAATCAAAACTGGCAAAGTTATCGATATCAAACCGATGAGTAGAATATGCAAAGGCTTCCAATTAGCAGAAGGCAAAAATTTAAACAAACTGGAGTTTTCAGCTTGGAAAAACTCTCAGGTTTGTAAACATAACTACACCGATTCTGCTGGCGGTACGGAAACGGTAGGCGCAGAGCGTATAATTAAGCGCTCTATGGCAAAATACAATTTAATGTACATTCAATATCTTGGTGATAGAGACAACAAAAGTTAAAACTAAGCGAAAAATGTTTACCAAGGTATAGAAGTTGTTAAACTAGAATGTATTGGTCATTTCCAAAAACTAATTGGTTCGCGGTGTCGAACTTAAAAAAAAAAAAAGTTAAAGGATTAGGCGGAAGTGGGTGATTAAAAAATGTAATTGTTGATCGGCTACAAAACTACTTTGGTGTCACTATCTGACAGAACTTTGGAGACCTTGAGGGTATGCGAACATCTGCATTAGAAAGTTTGTTTCACGTAGCATCTTCAAAAACAAATAACTTGCACTAACCTCACTGGAAATAGTAGCTGGTGTAAAGACAATAGAGACAAAACGAGTAATACAAATGAGTACAAACCAGGTCTAGGTCTTCCCTTAGATGTTAGAAGGAAACTTAAGCATAGTTATTTGGATTTAGCTTCAGATAAGTACCTTAACCGATTGCTGCATGGTGACACCCAGAATCAAAATGAAAGTTTTAATGCAACGATATGGGAACGCATACCATAAACTAAACTTGTCTCGCTTACAAAATTGGAGTTGGGTGTTTATGATGCTGCGGTTGGTGTGTTTAATATTGGGAGAAAAGCAAATATTCCCCTTTTTGAAAAATTAAATATGATAACGGGTATACTTTGTGTACAAGAATGCAGAAGTTTGAAAGAAAAACGCTTGCGCATGCCAGCGTATAAAAATTGTACAAAAAACAAAACCCGGAGAAAACTATACGGCTTGAAAAATATAAAAATGAAGACAAACATGAACAGAAAGAAAGAAATTCATATGAATCAGGATCATATTAAATAATATGTATGTATTTGGGCTTACCTTTATACAGTTGTTCGATTATAAATGCTTAGAAAGAATTTTGTTTTATTTTACCATTAAATTTAACCTTCTTACACTTTTTCTCACTTTAAAATTTTCTGTTCTAGCTGTTAAGATAAATCAAGAACAATCTTTCTGATTAACAACAAATTTCAGGAGTTTTTCTATATATAATAATGCACAAAGTGACCGATAAAATATTTTTTAAATTGTTTATTTTTTAAAGACATGAAAGTTAAAAAAAGTACTTATATTTTAGTCGAAAATCAATAACGGATTACGCAAGATGAGAAATTTTTTGAAAAAAATTTTACGGTTACATGTATATCAACTCAATACTTATAAGTATGCCAAATTTCAAGTTGTTTTGAACAACCAGGATCACAAAAATTTACCCAGCCTGAGTTGTCTAATTTATGTTCTTTACTAGGTAAGCAAACCATGGTAACCAAAAAATTTTGATTGTTTTATTTTCCTAATTTTCAACATATAAATACCTGGCTGGGGTAACTTTTGTTGGAAATGTTTATTTCTCAAAAAACTTTGAGGGGAACTTAACCCTTAAACTTTGACTCAGTGGCATTACAGATTTCCCCAAGATATATCCAATTTATTCCCTATAATATGAGATCTGAACGGGATGTACTTATTTTTAAGGCTAGATAAAGTTTGCCGTATATTTTTGGAGGGAAAAGAGACAGGAAAAGTTTCCAACTCTGTGCTGTTCATTTCAAATCCTGATCAGCAAAGTGAAGATGAAAAATAACTATATTTCAATTAGCTTAAGTATGGTTAAGTAGCTTAATTAGGGTACACCATTTATTAATATCAGCATTACAAGTAGGAAATCTAAAATTTTTTATACCAATAGCTATACCTTAACAGTTATAAAAAGTATTGTGACACCCAAATGCTGCACATTCCTTCCCTTTTTTATGCATTCTTTCATTGGTTTGTATAGTGTTGTTACTGCCTTTGTTTTTTTTCTTTTTTTTTTTTTTTTTTGTGAAGAAAGCATTTTTAAAGATTTTAATAAGAAAACGACCAGGATCGTCAACTTCTTATAGACCGAAGTTGTCGACTCAACCTTAACCTCGTTTTCGTGCAATTTTGCGATTTACGATTGTGTATTCGTCATTGGCAAACGGCTTGTTTTGCGAAAACATCAAAGATGAAGAGTGGTTGTTATGATAGCATGCGCTTTAATTAAAATAAACGAAAAGACCGCCTAAAAGAATTGTAAGTTCGTTGTTCTTTCATCATTCATCGGGTTTATAAATTTATTTTTGTTTAAACTAGACCTATCATGACTATATCTTACCTAGGCGTAAGTTAAAGTGATCCCAAGGTGAAAAAATGAACATGCCTTATGTTATAGAGCATCAAAAAATATTAAACATTCTTTTTAGTTAATCAAAAAAACGCCACTGGTTAGAAAGATACTAATATTTTATGTGTCTTTAAAATTAAAAATCTTGATTTATTTAATGTTATGTTTTTAACTTCCTATGTATTAGTGTCCAGTAATTATATCATTCATCATCGGGATCAGTTTAAAGAGACTTAATACCTACAAAGGTTTGGGTGGTTGTAACATATAACTATGATTCAAAATTCCGATGTGTTTAGTCCATGAGGATTTCCCTAGATTGATACAAATAGTGGAATAAAATGTAATTATCAAAGTAATATGACTGACGAATAATCAATGGGTGTATTAGTTCAAAATAAATTTATGGGCATAGGGGCAGAAGGTTACAAACAAGTTAAACTTTGGTTGAGATAGAATAATCCGGAAGTAAAAGTAATACCATTTCATGGCCAAAGTATTCCAGAAGAAAAAATGTAATAAAATGCTACTTACTAATGGAACAGTTTAATTTTTATGAACAAAAATATAGGTATTAATATATGTTTCCATCTTTATTAAGTCTAGGGATTTTTGATTCAAAAATATTACATTTAAATATTGTGTACCTCAAGATTGTTCTATACAATATATTAAGGATATGTATTAATAACTAATTAAAAAAAAACTTATCCATTTCATTTCAAAAGTTATATAAGCATTTTTTTAAAAGTGCAAATGCAAATGGCCCAGAAAATTCCTGTTTTTTTAAAAATCTAGACTTAAATGTTTTTGTATCTTTGTTTGTGAATTAAAAATTTTGAAAAAATTAGTAGTATTTAAATTAGTTTACACTACCACAATCATAATCCAAAATATTTCCAACGTTTATTCCATCGTGGGCCAACATTCATTTTTTTTTAAATTTATTTACCAACATGAAGGAAATTCATTACATTAAATACATATAAACTATTGCATATTTACAGAAATAGAATACTTACTTTATTTGTATGTCTTGTAGGCAGGAACGACAAGTTTATTTTCAAAATTTTTAAAAGTTTTTCTGGAGCTTCCTAAGACTTTTATGGAAATAATTGCAAAAGGATATCTTTGGGACTTGTGTAGTTTTTACTCAAGCTACAGAAGAATGATTATTAACTTTTTGTCATCCTACTAGTCGTATCAGCATACTAAGGTTTTTCAATTTTGATTATTTAAATAAACAAAAAAATCATACTCCCTCTTTTACATGCTTATCACTATCAAAAGCAGCGAGCAAAGGGAAACTATGAACCTGCAACAGGAACTGAACCTGTATACACTTCCAGTTGGTTTTGCTGCTGCTGCGCTAATAATCACAGTTAATACCTTATTAATAGGAACCTTGCAGAAGGCCACAAAAATAATTTAGTTGGGTCATGCAGATGAAAGAAACACACACCAACATCTTGATTCTCCTCACTGATCTTAATTAAAGTTATCGGCATGTGGCTCAGAGGTAGGTCATACACTTTACTTATGCTAACTCTTTGGTTTGACCCCTGCCGTGGGTGGTCATCGTTTTATAAGTTTGACTTTAAATGATCTCCCGCCATTTTATAAATAAATAAAAATAAATAAATGAATTAAGCCAATCCTCCACAAATTTTCATTTTTACACACAATATAATTTCCAACTTGGACCCATATCTTGGTAGCAGTAAATGATCCAAGGGGAAAGAATATGCCCCTGATAAATTCTTACCCTTGCTAGTTTTCTCAAAAGATATCTGATGAGTTGAAACTGGAACAAAATGATGGTAGCTATGGATACCATCAACTGTTGAGGCTTGATAATAAAGAAAGTTATCGATTTCAGTCCACTTTTCTTCGAGTTCATCAACCTTGATTTCATAGAAAATTATACAATTCAAATTCGTATTACAGAACTCCATTATGCTCTTGTCACTTAAAATCTGATTTTTTTTTGAGACGTTGCAGACTGGTTCTTGCTAGTTGACTCTTGGCAGTTACGGCAATCCATGGCACGACGATTTTCCATGACTGGTGGCAATTTGCATTGACTCAGCATCCAAATCAAAATGTTTTTGATGCAAACAAACGTTCAAAAATTTCTTATAAAAATTTCTAGTACATCAATGAGATTATCTTGCAATACAGTCCTTATTTGATTGGTCTCCTTCTCGACGCAGTTTTCCCATTAAAACAGCTTAACACCTTTCAATTGGACATTCAACACTACTAATGAGCTCAGTGACGCATCAATCTTCTGCCTCTTTGCTTCCAAGTTGAATTTGATGGTCTGCTCGCAATTAGAAATTTCTGCTTCTTCTTTCAATCTGATGTCTTCTTTGGAACCATTCATCAGATCTTTGAGTTGTTTTTGACAAGATTGACAGATCTAACCTAGAACACAAATTCTGTATAAACTGTCTTTGTGATCTCTTAATGCATCCTTTTCAACAGATGGAAATCTTTTTCATTCCTTTTTTTCTTGTATAACTCAATTTATTTTTGTCACATAAATATATCATAAGTATAGCAAATAAAGCAGATTTACATTTTTTTTTATGAATAAATTAATCACTGATTTTTTGGAAAAGGTGAATCAGTAAACCAGGAAATTTTGAAAATTAAGTTACTATTTTCCATATTTTTGTAAGCAACCATTAAACAAATTTTTTGATTAAAAAAATTTATGTTTCTTCATAAAAGTCCTTGGCAGAAATTTAGTCGAAGTTGAAGTTTTGTATGAAAAAAAATTATATATATATATACTGGTAAAAATTATATATATATACTGGTAAAAATTCACTTATATATGATAATATATTATCAATATATCAATATTCAATAAATGTTCAAACAAGGTAAATTATTTTGACAATTCTCTTTGTTTAAATTTATATTTATATCACTTCTGGTATATTATTTTATTAACCCTTAAATTATTTCTCTTTTAAAGAATATCATTCTATTATAGCTTTATAAATAAAACAATGCTGTCAGAGGTATGGCTACTGGTGGATTACACAGCTCTGTTTTCATGGTAATGCTAAGTGGACAAATAGAATCCGCCACATACTCTGGAGCAGATGACCTATACTGTAAATCAAATTTTGTATATGGTCAAGATTGGGTCGTAGCTTCTGGATCTGAAGAAGGACTTTCACAACTCGCTACAAAAAGCAACGATGAAAGACAATTATTTGTGTTTAATTTCCCTCTTGAACTGACATTTAAAAGCACAAGTCCTTATGGTTGGCCTCAGTTAGTGGTTAGTTGTTATGGTTCAGATTTTTTTGGTACGGATATTGTTCGTGGATATGGTTGTATGCATGTTCCGGTGACTCCTGGTTGTTATATTCGTCACGTTAAACTTTTTGTACCTGAATCCTCATCTTTGTTACAGAAGTTTACATCTTGGTTTTTTGGCAGAAGGCCAGAATATGTTGATCCCAAAGTTGTTTCTCAATCTCAGGGAAGAGAGGTGACACGTGTTAAATCGCATGGAAAAATAACAGTTCGATTAAATGTGGTCACTCGTGCTATGAAAAAATTAGGCTATGATTGTGAACCTGTAACACTCATTGAACCCTATATACCTCCTGGTGCTTCAAAAACTGAAAGTGAAAATAAAGAAAGCTAGCATCAGATAAATTTTCTAATATTCTCATTTAAATATATATTTATTCAAACATTGTTCATTGGTGCTTAATAAAATATAATGCAAATAAATATTCTGATAATTATTCATAATAACGCTGGTGATAATACCATTTTGAGAATTTGAGAAATGTAAAATATTGGGTTACCACGTATATTTTTTTTAACTAGGTTGGTGAAATATTTATATGAGTTTCTTAAAAAGAATGGCATCAACACGTTAAATATTATAAGCTGAAGAGTAATGTGATGCTTTAATCTAATCATTATTTACAAACAATATTTTATATAGGTTTTTCTGAAATTTTAATAACTTTATGTATGTATAGTAAAATGTTTATTATTGGTAACATTTACATTAAAATGTTGTAATATGATTATAAATTGCATTGAAATAGCATCTATAGTCTAAATTGGTGACTTGTTCTTTACTATTTAGTTAATAAAAGTTATGAGTAAAACAAAAAAAAAGTAGTAATAACTAAAGGAACAATCAAGTATAGATGATAACACCAATGCAAGAATACTTTACAGCGCATGGCCTTGCGAAAAGTTATTGTGTACAACACAAGTGCATTATACTCATTTGTTAAATATGATTAAATCAGTTTATTTATAGAATTAGTAATTTTCAGTTATTCAAAATTATTTTTTGCTTTAAACATAAATATAAATAGCATTGCAGTTATAGCGTCTATCACTGTTTTGTATGGATGTTTGATTTTATGCAAATTATAGATTGATTTTTCTATTTTTATGATATCTCATAAAATTGCATATGTACAGTTATTAAGTTAAGCCACAAAGTGGTTGTAAAACTCTTGTGTATTTGTATTTCATATAAGATTATTAAAGAACTCATTTTTATACAAAAATCTATAAGATGGGTAAGAATCATGTCTAGTAAACATGATTCTTTGCCATAAGGCATAGAATATCATTTTTTTCTGTTAAATGTATACTGACTTTACTATATGTATATTTTATTTAATCACTCTCTTGAAACAATGAGATAAAAATAATGCAGGTCTTACATAAACTTAAAAAAATATTGGTACACATTAGACTTAAAGGAGTAAATTGAGATCATAATCTGAAGAAAAGCAATCAGAAGGTAGAGAGTTCCACAAGCGAGCAGTAAGTGGGAAGAAGCTTGATGAATAATTTTTTTCGTGTTAAATTTAGGGATTTGTACCTTTAAAGCATGAGTAGCAGATGAAAACCGTGTGGTCCTTGAGAAAGCTTAGAGATGTCAAGTTCAATTACCCTCGCAAAAATTAAAAGATTGATAGACATTTTCACAGATGACAGTATCAGCAGTGGACCTACCAGAACAAAAACCATACTGATGATCATAAAACAGATTGAGCAACTCTTAAATGACAACTAACACATGGCTGAATGATTTGTAGACCTTACTTATAACTGAAAGATGACTGGTAGACAGCAATTAGGAGGATCATATTGTTGTCGAGTTTTGGAATACTGGGACAACAGATGTCGACTTCCATCAAGAAAAAAAACAAGATTCAGCGATACTTCTTAAACAACCTATAGGGAATCAGGGAGAGTGCTGGAGAGCACTTTTTTAGTTCCACTACAGGAAATTCATAAGGCCAGTGGCTTTAAAATCATCAAGAGCAACAATACATGTTCTACCATTTTGGTTGTTATGTTGAGATGATTCGATTTAGTATCAGTTCTAGGTGGAAAGTCAGGCAGTATGTGTCAAGAATCATCGAGAGTGGAATTACTGCTGAACAGCTTAGCAAAAATTTCTGCTTTATTTCTAGCAGAGGTAATGACCTCAGGTCTATTGAAGATTGGAGGGATCAGAGACTTACCTTTATTTGAAAAAAAAAAAAAACTTCAATAGATTTGCCAGAAGTCTCAAGATCCGATAGATCGAGTGAACAGATGCTTATGGACCTGGTTTTGATAATAGTGTTTAGCCCTCTCAATGACTCTTTTACAGTCATTGAAGCCTCTGATAAAAAGTCGTCTTTTCTCAACACAACTATTGTGTGGAAAAAGACGAAAATAATGGTTGCAATGAGCAATTTCGGCTGCTATTGCTGGAGAAAAAAATGGGTTTGAATGTGGTTTCACTTGATAATTTTGAGAGGGAATATGTATCAATGTCATCATGAAGCCAGGAAGCAATTTCGCTATCACATTCCTCTGTATCAAGATTGAAGAGTGGAATATCATTAAGTAGATCACGAAAGCTGTCCTAGCCTTCATCATGATAGAAAAGCAATTTCCTATGGATAGCTGGCTCATGGGAAGAGGTGATGTTATTTTATGTGATGTTTTTGGTTTTCCAACCTTGTGTTTATCAAAACACCAAGTCTTGGAAGATTGCCACCCAAGGCTGAAGTGGTCTGCAGGATTGACCCTGCTGAATACCAACCCGGTATTTATGTCTCGAGGTAAAAGTTGTTTTGATTGTGTTATTCAAAATTTAGTTATTGGTGAGAGAAAACTAGATGTTAAATGCAATCAGGCTGCTAACACTGTCTCATTAGCATACTGTTTTATAGGTTGCACTTAAAGCAAAGTGCTCAAAAAATTTCAAACTGAATTAAAAATTTGTACAGATCTTTTTGGACCAATGCAGTGAAGGTCCTATGGATTCAGTGCTCTTCCTTCATTTGTCCTTGTTAGATCTCAATAACCATTGACTACTCTTCTAATTTTTGCCTGAAGTTAAAAGATTAATGAGATAAATGACTTGTCAAGCAAATTGTAAAAGTTCTCATTATCAAATTTTTGGGTAAATGAGGAATAAATCATCATTTTATTTTGATTTTGATTTTTTTGTTTTTGAAAAATATACCAAAAATTAAAATATACCAAAAATTTTTTTTCCCGAATCTTTTGTATATTAGATGTCAAGGATAAGAAATAAATTTCCTGTTCCAGGTTATCTCAAACATTTTTGCTGTTGCTAAAATCTGGATAAGCAAGGCAAAAGTCTTTGTTAGAGAAAAAAATTCCTTAAAAAATACCCAGAAATAATACCTTAAAATATTCTATGCCCTTGGCCCAGGAAAAACTAAGTGGATTTAGCCTGATACTTACATTTCTGAAGGAGTTAATTTCCCAACTGAAATTTTGTCTATTTTGTTTCAATTTAATAGTTTTGATAATTTTAAGCAGTCCACAAGTGGTAAAATTTAATTGGGGTCAAAAAAGGGTTAAATATTTCTGAAGAATGCTTTTTTTTATTTCTCTTAAGAGAACTGCTTTAATTTTGTAAATATTTTATATAATGATATTTCATCATAATGACTGTTCCAAAAATTTAGAACAAAAGCATTGGCTAAATTAATGGCATAGGGAAGTCTTAAAATAATTGAATTGAAAAATATTGAAGCAAATTTCTTCAGCTTTACATGGAATGGGATTGCTTTCTCCGTTCTAAAATAATGGATTTAGCTGGTGTATTTCAATTATAAAATTCATGATGATAAAGACATACTTAATTTGGCTGTAGTAATTTTTCTTTTATCTTAGAAAATAATGTTGTATTGTATAATTCTTCACTATGAGCACAAGCTGATAAAAGTATTTTGTTTTCTCAATTAATCTTTTAATTCTCAAGATACTAGTATTTTAAATGTTCAGGAAAATAAATATAAAATCTTTTTAGTTATGGTTATTTATATATCCCTGTTCTTCAGATGCTATGCCAATTTAATAAAATACAAAAATGTGCTTGGCAGCATATGTTATTGATTTAAACTTTAAAATTTAAACTTAAGTTTATGTAGTCTTATAATAAGCAGAATGGAAGTTATTTGGTTTAGTTGGGTTGCAGACAAAACCAAAATATGTCTATTATTCCACCCATTTTACGAATCCACCCATTTTATGAATCCACCCATTTTATGAATTCATCCATTTTATGAATTCACCATTTTATGAATTCACCCATTTTATGAATTCATCCATTTTATGAATTCATCCATTTTATGAATTCGCCCATTTTATGAACCCACCCGTTTTATAAATTCGCCCATTTTATGAATTCACCCATTTTAGTCCATAACACAGTTTGTTATTGACTGTTCATTAGTTTCTTTGTCATAGAAAAGTGACAGCTCTAGATTTTATAAGAACAAAGTGCTAGCTTTTATGGCCTTATTGTCTAACTTCCAAAAGGCCTTGTTTTTTTATACGTTCTTAATTTTACTAAAAATTAGATTTTTAATTTATCTTTCCAAAGAAACTGTATTTGGTTAAATTGAAAATTTTTTATCACTGGGAATAGGATCAAAAATTGGTCATATTAGATTCAAAACTGGCATTTTTCTGTAGTTTTCTGTAGTGAATTAATTTCTGGTTATGTGAATGTTTTAGAAAATATATATTTTTTCTTTTATTTTTACTTGTCAACCACTTTTTGAGTAGTTTGTATTAGGTTCAAGTCCCTTGCATAGAAATAGGTAAAATTTTGTGTGAAAATTATATTTTTTTTTAAATTACTATTTCTTTTTTTATTTGTTAAGGTTCCTGAAGTCCATTAGTCACTAACTGTTTTTTTATTTTTCAGTAAAAATAATTGCTCATCAAAATTTGGCTTCACAATTTTTGATGGAAACATCCTATCTAAAAAGTGCAAAACATATCAGCAAATTATTATTATGCAATTCATTAATCATTTTGCGTACTAGCTTCGGAAGTTTTGATAGTGAATGAATTTATGTTAACATGGTACTAATAACAGGTAATAGAAAGAGAAACAGTTCTGTCAAAGATGGAAGGTAAATATTTTTTTTTGAGAAATTTTTAAGGCTTCTGGCTGTTATCAATACATCTGGCATATTATCAATACAAAAATTTTTTTAGTTTTTAATTGCTTTTATTGAAAATTTACTTTATAAAATTTGAGTAATGGTTTTTATCAAATTTTAAATGTATTAAAGAAATCACGGTCATGTGGCCAATAATTTGAATAACTATAGTTTAATAACATCATGATTACAAATAGTTTACAGAAATTCATGGAAAAAGACAAAAATTTTGGGCATAATGTTTTTCATTAGTTATTTTTTTGTCAAACCTTTTCTCACTTTTATTTTGTAATTTTGTTTTTTAAAAGTCTTTTGGAAAAGTTAAAAAATATAACCTTATTTTTAGAAAAGAATGTTATTTCTAACATTTTTATAGTTCAATGTTGCCATGAAAACAGTGTACGCTATAAAGATCGTCTTTGAATTAGGTCATGTAACTTTTCATCTTTAGTGATCATTGTCTTTATTTGAGAAAATTTTCATTTAGCAAAAATAATGGATGGTTTATTCTTTCAGTCTATTGTCAAAACGAAATGAATCTGTTTTCATGGATGAAGACTTCTGTAAAAGTTCCAGTGAATCTGAAGATGAAGAAGACAATAGCGATAGAAGACGTGTAAGCTTTCTTCAGTTAAATAGTGGTTGAAGCTGAGTAGTTTATTCTTTAAAAAGCTTATCTGCTAACACAAGTTTAAACTGGATTTTAAACAAGATTGACTTTAACGCTGCTGTTATAGGGTTTATTTTTTCTTAAGGGACTCTAAAACTTCGAAGGGGAATTTTTACGTAAGATTGCCATTATTGATGTGATATGTTTTTGATGAACTAATTTTATATTTATATGCTAAATTCAATAACTCTTTTGTTGTTTGTTAATTTCATCAGTTTTTAAAGGTTTAAATTCCTGTTAAATGAAGTTTGTGACTAAGTGCTGTCATTGGTACTTAAAAGCCATTTAATTATTTTTATTATGTAAGGTGTATGTAATTGATTTGAGTAAAATTAATATAAAATTAATAACTCACATTTTTCATGCTTTTTCACGCTATATTTTGAACATAAACTTATTTCATACATATCTTATCAAGGATAAATTCTCTTATAAGTTTGTTAATTCTAAGAAAATTTTGTTTCTCACGTGACCATTATTTATTATCAAAATTCAAAAAAAATAATACTAGAGCACTGGAAAACAAGAATGATTGGAAAGTAAAGAATGCTTTATTATATGAAAACTATTATAAAAATCTTCTAATAAAGTGTTATTTTATGATGCTTTTTAGTTGAAATATATAAAACATTTTTCAGCTTCATGATATCAGAACTTAGTAAGGATGTTGAGCTATACTTTTTATGTAGAATTCAAATTATCTTTGGCTCATTTTTGTGAGATTGTTATGCTTTGCAAAATTTTAAACCAAATTAAAAGAGTTCTTGAAGTCATATACACCTGTAACAAATTCCTGTTGTAGTATATAATAGCTGATCAACCGAAAGGTGCAACAAATTTTTTTTTTTTTTTTTTAAAGGAATGTTGCTAAAGAAAATTTATTTTTTTAGGAATCAAATACAGATTTACCTTCTGAATATTGGCAAATACAAAAATTGGTCAAGTATTTAAAGGTAGAATTAATACATAGAAAGTTTATTAACTTATTTGTAATTCATAACTTCCTTTAGCTATTTTTTTAGTATAAAAATATTCTTTAAATAATAGCAATACCTTTCTCTTTTTTTTACTAAAACTAATACAAAATACAGTTTCACATTTTAATAATCAAGTTATATCTCTCAGCTGATATTATTTCTTTTTCAATTTTTATGAGAAAGGTCATATTAAGTAGTTATTTCTAAATACATATATGAAACCAGTGACTTATCCAGGTTATTTTAGGGACTCTGCTTTTTGCACGAGCAGCAAAGGCAGTGAAGTTAGTTGCAGCGGAGAGTGTGGTAGCATGTAGTAAGCTTCGCAATTGAGAAGCTTTCATCTAATAAACTTGCTTTTTGTCTGTTTTTACAAAAAAAAATTCACATGTTTTATTATTTACTTTAAAAACTCATGCTTGATACTAATCATTTTGATTTATATCTATGCGCTTACTCAAAAGCTTCAGCGTTCAATAAACTTTTCTCTTCTTTTTCAAGTCAATTCTCTGGTGTAGATTCTTTGAAAAGAAAAATATTTTGAATTTTTGCTTATTCAATATGTGCTAATATTTTTTAAAATGATTTTTGTAAACCTAGCAAAATTTAGAAAAAAAAAAAAAAAAAAAAAAAGTTCAAAAGTTTGTTCACACAAAATAGTTTATAACCTTCAAAAAAACTCAAAAAATTATTTTTTCAAAATCAGATTTATTATCATATTCTTTTGTATTATCTTTTTTAATAGAATAAATTTCAAAACACTGATTCAGGCATAGCGTTACATTGCATTTTGCACACTAGAGATATGTATCTTTACGTACACCTATTTTTTGACAACGGACACACTTTGTTTGTGCTCTTGCTTTATTTGCAGTTGCAGTTGAAGGTAGTTGGGAAATAAAATGCCTTTCAACTAATCTCAATTTTGCATGACCACAGTCGGGATTTGGACCTGTTGAGTAGCTTGAGTTACCAAGTGTGTGAAACATAATTTCTTCCATCAGCAAAAGTCTGGTTTCTTAATTATCTCTCTGGTTGTTTGATCTTATTGGAATAAAGTAAATCAAATGTATGGAAGATGGTTAACAACATTGCAACAAACTTAAAAGATTTTGTTTTGGTCACATCATTCTGTCTCATTGCACCAATATCGCCACTGAACTGAACTTTCGACGGCCTGCCTTTTTTGGTTTCCAATCCCAAAAATCTTTTGGGAGACCCTATTTCCTTCTTAATGCACCATATCAGTTGGTTTTGTTTATGCTGATATAATAGCCTTTTTTTAGGTAACCATGGAGCAAATACAAGACTACTTTAGAAGAACTTTTATAGTCATCAAACGATGGTAACAGCAGTTTAGTAGGAGGATTAGGGTATTCGGTTGTTGCTACAGCATATACCATAAAATTTAGCAAGTAACCAGTTTCACTTTCAGATTTTTTTAAATTTTCACTCTGTAACGTTCACGTTTATTTGGTATATATATATATGTGAGAAAGCTCAACCGACCTTTCTATAGGGAAAGGTATTCATCAATCGCCAAGTGTAGTTCAGGCGTGTAATTTTCTTTGAACTTTGAAATTAAAAATTATTTATAAGCAGCATCATACTGATGTTTATTTCTAGTCTCTTAAAATTAAAAGAACTTTACTGTTATTAAGAACTTTTTATTTTGTTGTTCATGAAAAATTGGCTGTGAGAGAAGTCTTCACAGATATCATTAATTTTTTCATGAGATTAGGTGGTAACATGAAGATGTTTTAATTTTTGCAACAAGCAATAGCAAGAACTTCTTTTGTTTTGACAGCATCAACTAAAGAGTTCCTCAAATTTATCAGAGACCATTTATCATTAATTTTTTTTTTTCTAAATCTAACGGTAGTTTCTGAATTCGGTCTTATGGCAGATAAAAAAACATATATTGTGGATCGAGCAGAGCTTGAAATGTTTGTCTGCTATGTTGGTTCCGACTCTCGTTTGCAGCAAAAAAAATTTTCTCTCTCGTTGAGATGATCTGAAGTTCAAGCTGCTAAAGCATTGTATGTGAAATCTGAGATGCTTCAAGAGAAAGGGAAGACAGTAGCATTATGGGTTTTAATGGCTTTGACAGTAGAGATGAATACTTCATGAAGAAAATTAACAAGACTTCAAAGAAGATTCTGTCATGTTTGTATACATTCCAAATTGATCAGTTGCAGAAATCATTGCCTTGTAATGGTATTTGTTTATCAGGCAGTATTTGCAATTAAGGTTGTTGAATCGCGAAGATTAATTTTGAAATAAAAAGAAATATTTAATAAGCTTATACAATACTTGGACCAGGCCCTTCAAGTAGATAGCCTTGTTTCCTTGAGATTAATATGCTCCATAAACAACTCCATTTATTGAAACCAATCATTTCAATAAGTTCAAAGTGCTCTTGGAAACACTACACTCCTAAATCCCCAATTTTCTAAAACAAGATCTGCGTTATCTTTAACAAAGAAAATGGTGGCAGAGTTTTTCAATCAAAAGGAGATGGAGCAACACATGCAAAGTAAATATGTACACAGAGAAAACTTATCTAAACTTGGTTAATCTAATGAAGTTCTCCTTGTTAATACCACCTAGCCCAGCAAATACTTAAATTTTCTGTTTAAACTACTATTAAGAGGTGTAATATTTACACCTCTTATTTTATAAAGGTGCAATAATATCAATAAGAAATTTGAGTTAATGATAAAGAAACCATTTTTCATGTTTTTATTTTATTTTCCAAGGTTAATCAAAACATACCTGTAAATTTTTGATGAAAATTTTGTCTAATTTTGTGAATTTTTAATATTATTACACTCTAAAATTGGTACACTTAAAGTATTTTAAAGTACTTTTTTTTTTTTTTTTTTTTTATTATTATTATTATTATTATTATAAGTGTGAGATT
>JAUZNK010026964.1:0-19538 GCA_035046665.1 Euphysa ruthae
AAGTAAGTATCAAAGTAAGTAAGCAAGTAAGTTAGTAAGTAAGTAAGTAAATAAGTAAGTTATTAAGTATCAAAGTAAGTAAGTAAGAAAGGGTCACAGTCAGTAAGTAAGTAAGTAAGTAGGTCAGTAAGTAAATAAGTAAGTAAGAATGTAAGTATCAAAGTATGTAAGTAAGTTAGTAATTAAGTAAGTAAGTAGATAATTAAGTAGGTAAGTATCAAAGTAAGTATGTAAGTAGGTATCAAGGTAAGTAAGTATCAAAGTAAGTAAGTAACTAAGAAAGTATGTAAGCAAGTTACTAATTAAGTCAGTAAGTAGGTAAGAAAGTAAGTAAGTAAGAAAGTAAGTATTAAAGTATGTCAGTAAGCAAGTAAGAAACTAAGTATGTAATTTAGTAAGTAAGTAAGTGTCAAAATAAGTAAGTATCAAAGTAAGAAAGTAAATAAGTAGTTAAGTAAGTATCAAAGTAAGTAAGTAGGTCAGTAAGTAAGTAAGTAAGTTAGTGAATAAGCAAGTAAGTAACTAACAAAGTAAGTATCAAAGTAAGTAAATTAGTAAGTCATTATGGCACTAAAAAGAAGAGAGTAGCTATATTCCACTTAGTTTTCTTAAATCCATAGCAAAAAATGGACAAACATAATCCCTGCTCATAAAAAAATGATACCTTTGACAAAGAGAACTATCGTACGATCAGTATTATTTCAACCGTGTCCAAAGTATTCGAAAAAGTTTTGTTTGAACAGATAAACAGTGTTTTTTGTGAGAAGTTCTCTCCATTATTGTGTGATTTTCATAAAGGTTTTTCGACCCAACACACTGTGTTTCAGAAGTGGTAGCATTTTCTTGACAACAAAGGCGCAATAAGTACAATACTCTTGCATTTTTATAAAACCTAAGACTGTATTCCCCATTATTTTTTCTTAGCTAAATTATTTGCATACGGTTTTTCTGATAAAAGCCTACGTTTTGTAAAAAACTACTTTCACTCAAGGATACAAAAGATAAAGTTGGGATCTATTTTTAGTAAATGGCTAGATACTGTTATTGGTTTTCCTCAGGAGTCTATACTTGGACTTCTTTTTTTGATATTTTTATAAAAAATATGTTCTTTTTTGTACTAGATTGTGTTATTTGTAACCTTGCAGACGACAATACTCTTTATGCTTGTAATATTTTTTTAGGAAATGCTTTCTCTCGTTTTGACATCGATGTTGCTAGATTCAACGATGATTCTCTTTTAATTCTATGGCACCTAACCCTGCAATGTCTCAAATAATGATTATACGAGCAAAGATAGCCCCTTATAGTGTTTATATATTTAATAAGAATATTGTTAAAAACGAACAAGTTCTGCCTCTTGAAATTACGATAAAATATAAACTAAAATTTTTAATTTATATTCAAAAGCTGTGTGTACAAGCTAATAACAAGCTCTGTTGCTTGATTAGGATTCGTAAACTTTTCAGTGTTATACAAAATAATCTTGTACATAGCTATGGTTGAAGTTATTTTATGTATCGTCCTTTAATCTGGATGTTTTGTATAAAAACTGACTACTATGTGTTTCAGAGGTACAAAAACGTAAACTTGGAACATTAGAACAAACTTTACATTAAGCTTTGATGAACTACTTACACTTGAAAACTCTTTAGACTTGTAAATGGACCTGCAATCATTTTGCCATCAATCACGGACATGATAAAAAAACGCACGTGCATATTGATTAAACATCGTATTGACGAGTCTATGCATAAACTTCAGTAGTTATTTTACAGTTAATAACGATGGGAAAAACACCAGAAACAGTGGTATAAGTATCCTATTGCCCAAAGTTCGTCTGCAGGTGGTAAGACATGGGTTTATTTTATGGGTGCAAAATTTTAAAAAAACTTACCAAGATCCATTCGAGAAATCAAATATTTTTCTGAATTCAAAAATATTTCTAGAAGTACTTTTACATATTTTAAAAATTTTTTAAACTTTGTTTAACTTTTTTGTTATATATTTTACAACAGGACACATTTTGAAAGCAATAATTTAGGTTCAGGTATTTTTTTCTTTATAAATTTTCATATAAAAATAAATAAATATCAGTGAGTATTCATAAAAAACATCCCCATTTTCTAATGATTGAAATGTACAAGTCTGTTAATAGATTAAATCCAGAGTTAAGATAAAAAAAAATTTTTGAACTGAAGGATCTGTCTTACTCTTTGAGAAACAGACGCATTTTAAAAGTACCCCAGCGAGAATATCCACGTACGAAACTAACTCTTTATTGTTTAAAGCCTGCTTTCTTTGAAACAGTATTCCAAACGGTATAAAACAGTGTGAACCGTTGTTCTGTTTTAAAAAATCGCTTTCTAAATGTGACTGCTCAGTATGTTTCTGCAGCATTTGTCGTTCATTTATAGAAGGGTTTATATTTTATTTTTAGGAAAACAAAAAAAACCAAAAATATTCTATTGTTTTAGATTATTGGTTATAGATTATAATTGTATATTTATTAGCGGCTATGTATACACCAACTTAAAATAAATAAACAAATTCATTCAAGAATTTCACACGGAAAAAATCTTTATGACTTGTTTTAATAAGCTAGTAAAGCCTTCTGTCCACTTAAAGCGACAATCAATCAATCTTTTTTCGTTATAATAAATTACAGGATTTTTTATGATTTATTTTTCTTGGAGAGAATGTTGAAATAACGAGGAGACAACTAAAAGTAAAAAAAACATGCCAATAGTGTGTGACCACCAAATAACAAATAGATTTTAATACTACTAACACAACAAATAATAATAACAATAGTAATAATAATAATAACAAAATATACTTTAATACTACTAACACAGCAAATAATAATAACAATAACAACAATATAATAATAACAAAAAAAAAATAAATATATGCGAAAGCGTCGCAAACTTGGTTGGTAAACCGAAGTTAAAAATGGTATATGGTAATTGATGATAGAAGAAAACTGCAACAGAATACAACAAACAACAAATTTTCTTGCTATACCAGTGATTCATATACAACTTATTGAAATTGCTTTTGAGACTTGGTTTTGATTATTGGAAGAATAGATTAGACAAAAAAAAAAAAAAAATGATTTTATGGTAATTTGCATACATAACGTTTTAAATTTAAAGTGGATCTAACTTTAACATACATCATGCAACACCTGCCTTTGTAAAGACACGAAATTAAAAATTAAAAGAATTTGATGTTTGCATTCGAATGGAATTTTAATAATTCTTTTGTTAAACTTTTAAATGAAATTCTCTGTGGACAGAGATTGCCAGATTGTTTCGATTGAATTATTCTCTATTGTTAAAATATTATTAATAAAGAAATGGGGAGGCGAGACAAAATATGAAAAATAGAACTTTGGCCCGAATTTTGGCTCAAAAATCGGCGGCGTCAGTAAAAAAAACTTTCTTTACTATAAAGAATTTTTCGCGTTGTTGCGAAATGAGCTTCATTCTTATAAACATATTGGGCTCCTATTCTAGGAAAAAATAAGTATATAATAAGCATAATGTACAGTCTGAAATTTACAACTTTTTAATTTTATGCTTATTTCTACTTGATGTTTGTTTGAGCATATACAGTGCTGGAACCTCGCGTTTGCAATTTATACGTTTACACACAAATTTTCTGCAATTTACATCATTTTACAGAAATAAATTTTAACTAATTTCCAAGTTTTTGGAAAAACGGGAGTCTCACACCTGTTCACAGGAAAAAAAATAAATGAAGATAAAAGAGTGAAATAAAATTTGTTAAAAATGATAAACCAGCGCCGTTTGGTGAAACTGTTGAAGGTTTATTAAAAGGTTATTCACCTGCCTGTACCATCTTTGCTTTTTTTCAAAAAAAAAAAAAAAAAAAAAAACCAAGTAACGCAATTTTAAATTAAAGGTTGAGTGAACTTTACAGGCGTTTATTTTACAATTTACGTTAATAAACAAAATTTCCAAATGATGTAACAATTTGAATAATATAAAACTTCGTACTTAGTCTGGAATATATGTACCCTAAAACCACAAAATATTATTTGATCTCATTTAAAGTCAGTCATCTTTAATAAATTTTCTTTTATCACTCAACTTTCTTTTCGAAACTATTTTCTGAGAAGCTTTTACGATTTTTTAATGAGCAGTTACAATTGAAGGAGGTTTTTTATTTTACTGGCTATGGTTACAACAAATTGCGCAATATGTAATGAGTGAAAATGGAAATTAACAAAAAAACTTTCTTCTGTAAAACTCCTTTAATTGAATTATAAAATAAATAACAAATGGTATATTTCGTTTTTAAATATAATTTCATATATTTAATATAAAAAAAAGTGCTAGTGTAAGTTTTAAATTTTGTAGACTTTATTAAAAACGTTTCCAACACTGCATCAGTAAAGTAAGTAAGTAAGCAAGTAAGTAAGCAAGTAAAGTAAGTAAGCAAGTAAGTAAGTAAGTAACTAATATGTAAAAAGAGTGAGAAAATATGGTTTCTAAACAGACAAACATCCAGTTAACTATGTATGTAATATAAATATATTTACGTTTTAAATTTGTTAGTCTATTACATTGTTAAACTCAGTATCTAACAACTCTTGGTCTATATATTCTAGCATTAAATCAAGAGTTTACCAGCCATTTCTGTTTTGTTTTGCTTAGTTTTTGATCACGTGATACATTTTTTGCAATCTTTTAAATTTATGATATATTAATATCGCGGAACAATAACCAGGGTTCATTCTATTGACTATGGCGGAATTAACCTGCAAACATGAATGGTGGCAAACTATCAATGTTTGTCATTGGCAAAGTTTTGATGCTTCAAGAGCATCAAAAAATTACCTTGCCGTTACCGAGGCCAGAAAAAAAGCTGGATGGATTTAACATTTTTCAAAGAACGAGTCAGAGAACTTGATAATCAATTTGAAAAAGAAAAGCAGTAAATTGCGCTCTTCATCAGTAACTTCTGTGTTGGATGAAAAAGCTCCTTTTATCATAAGATGAGGTTTCTTCAAACAAGCACATTTTTGTGAGATTGGAGAGGTTGATGCAGTATGGAGGATCCTAAAGTTTCAGTTAAATCAAAACCGTGCCAACTGATGAAGTCGTTGATAAGCGGATGGATTATTCGATGATAGTTTGCACTGTCGAGCTGTAAGGACTAACGGTAAAAGCCTAAAGATTATTGGAACTGGAAATGAAAAAATTGTGCAAAACAAAAAAAGATAACTGACTTCTCTTCTATTAGTTCTCGATATGTTATTGAAAAAGCAATGAAAATTTTTGTTTTTTTGTTTATTGTTAATTCCCCTATACTCATAAGTTCTATCCTAATTGAAAAAATTTTAACCACTCGTATAACTGGGATATTTTCACTTCTTTTGCCAAAGTTCCGCTATTATGGAGTTTCGATTAACAAGAATATAAGCTAAGTGAGAAAGATTTTCTCGGCCTCTTGAGAGTCGTACTGATGTAGTAGTAGTAGTAGTAGTAGTA
Source organism: Euphysa ruthae (assembly GCA_035046665.1). Taxonomy (NCBI): domain Eukaryota; kingdom Metazoa; phylum Cnidaria; class Hydrozoa; order Anthoathecata; family Corymorphidae; genus Euphysa; species Euphysa ruthae. The sequence goes on from JAUZNK010026964.1 coordinate 5,520, forward strand.
GCAGTAGCAGTAGCAGTAGCAGTAGCAGTAGCAGTAGCAGTAGCAGTAGCAGTAGCAGTAGTAATAGTAGTAGTAGTAGTAAAAATAAATAAATTATATACAAACAAGTACTAAAACTAAATAAAATACGGTTAACGATTGAAATAGACGGAGTCACTCATACAAAATCCTGACCAAAGGAGTGGCACCTGATTTAAACTAAAATGATTTTATTACACCCAGGATGTTTACACCGAGAGTTTAACAATAATTCACACACAACAAATAATTTTTGAAATTTAAGTTATACGAATATAGAAAAAAAAAAAATTAATAATTTAATACTTTAGAAAAAATAAATAAAATACAAATTTCTAGAAAATAATTTTTATAACTAGTGTTTTTGAATTGGTACTGTTTCAGATGGAGAAAAGAAGGCACACGAGTACGAAGTTAAAGTTCGGTAAACTCAGTATTTAAAGAAACTAGAGATTTATTCCACTCACTAATGCAATGAATAACTGAATACTTACCATACTTAAAAAATGGAACATATAGTTTACCTTTATCATAGTAACGAGTTTTATAATTATGATTAAATAGGGTTTCTGTAATAAAAATCTGAAATAGAAGAAAAAAGATTGTTATTTAAAGAATCAAAAACAAAAATAGCATTTAGAATTTTAACAAGATATAAGAGAATGGGAATTTTAAGTTCGTTAAAAGATTTAGATTCCAAAAAAGATTGGCAGTAAAAAAAGATATCTGATGCTGGAAGAACAGATGTTTTACAATTTGAGGAAGAACTGAAAAAATATGCATTTTTGGAATGGCAAAATCAATTTACTTTTTTAAAAGAGTCATACTGTAACCTTCCACTGGATGAAGTCGAAACCAGCAAAGAAAATTAGAGAAAATACACGATTTTCTTCAAAAAAACATACCTCAAATGGAAAAATAAAAGCCACATCAGATGATTTATTATTAACGATAAATAAGCATCTTTCAGAAAAAAAGCCAAACACTTGAAACAACTGACGATAAAGAGTCAATATTTAGTGAAATTGTTGTAAACGAGCTTCGTTCTCTTACAAAACAGTTGAAGATGCTACTAAAACGAAATAAATAAAAGCGTTTTTAAACATCAATGCGAACCGGTTGGTTCTGAATTCAGACTATCAACGTCTTTTGTCAATATGAACACATTTTACATTGATTTTATTATTCCACCAACCAGTAGTGCAAACTACCAGTTGCCACTACCACCTTTGATTAATCAAAACATAGTACCAAATCCTGTATTCCAAAATCCAGCATATTTTTCTTAAAAAAATGTTATGCTTACACGTGGTAAATTTAAATTAAAAGCGTACTTTTGTTATAATTTTTCTCCTACATTTTTCACATTTATCATTGCCGATGACACAACACACCACAGTATACAATGACAACCTTCCGTTTGACAAATTTTACGAGATATATAAATATGCATTCAAAGAGCTTACAGATAAATATGTAAATTTAATGATAATTAGTCCTGAAGACAATAGTGATATCGAAAAGAACACTAGAGGTCAATAATTTTCAGATCTCTGGTGGCAGCTGTAAAAGGAAAAATTAACTGCTAGAAAATTTTATGCTCCAGCAGTAAATTATGCCAATCCATCAAAAAAAAAATTGATTCCATGCTGTACTCATCATTTCAAACTTCAGGGATAGTTCATAGAATTAAAAATGAAGAGAATGCCTTAAAGAAATATACACCATTCCTCACTAAATCGACTACAAATTTTACTCATTCTGGTCTAATTTTTTGATCATCCTAATCTTGGAGCTTCATTAGATGTGTTAATTACTACTAACGTCGATACAACATGGGGTGTTGAAATAAAGTGTCCCTCTTCAAAATAAACAATGATGAAGTGTTAAAAGATAAAAACAAAACAGTTTGGATTCCATATTTTTAAAGGTGTCACATCCATATTATTATCAAGTACAAGGACAGTTATTTTGTTCACAATTAAAACAAGTTGACCTAGTTGTGTGGTTTGGAGATTACTTATCGATACATGTTGAGACTGTAACTTTTTTTTATTATATATACATATATTAAGAATTAGGGACACAGGACGAGGACAGACATACACCATCTAAATCCTGCTATAATATGCTGCCCGAAATTAGATGGTGGTTTCACCGTAAGCGTAGTCATCAAGTGGGCTCGAACCACATACCTTTTCACTACGGTCTCCGTAGTTCGGCTCCTTACACCACTGCGCCACGTACCCACTATAACTTTCATTAAGAGTTTTTGGAAGCAAACACTACCAGAAATCGAGCATTTTTATCGTCCTGCTCTTGTTCATGAACTTTTTACGAGGCGAATGCAAAGTAGTTCTTTATCAAAATGGTGGATGGTCAAAGTATAAGTAATGACTTCTGCAGCAAAACAACGTCTTTTTATAAAGCCATACATTCCTTAAAACATTATGAAGCATCAAATGAATTAATAAAAATAGAAAGGAACATATATTTAGTTTTGTGTACATTTTTATATCACAGATTTTTATAGAAATTTTTTTTAACCATTTTTAGTTGGTTCTATCGAATAAAACTTCGTTTATTTTCAAAACTTTTTTTGTGATAAAAATAGCAGTCAATTTTAAAAACATATAAAAACGTTTATAACTGCTTTTGTTTGATTTTCTGCTCTCAATTACATGCAAATTGGTATGTGGTGTATCCTCTCATTGGCATAATTGGGCAAGTAATGTTTTTAACAATGCGTGGTGTTATAAAAATGACCTTATTTACAGCACAAAATAAGACAATGGAATGTAAAAGAAAAAACGTAGAGTTAATAATTAATGTAAAAGGAACGAAAAGTTACTTTCATACATAAATTTGAAAATGCCATGTTTCACAAATGATTCATTATTTAAACGATCCACATACATCACATTTGCAGCTGTGGGCAATGATAACATGATTTGGCAAACATTTAAATGGTGTAGTAATCATCAAATTTTATTTGCTTACTTCTGGTGGTGGGACGAATGGAGGTAAAATGGTACAAACCGTATTGGATCAATCACTGGTTTAAGAGAAAAAGCTGATGTGTCATTTATCTTGTGTGTGATAATTTTAAATTCTACAGTTAGCTCTCTTGACATGAATTCGAACAGCGCCAATTTGGGCAGTTTCATCAACATTTATTTGTGATCAACTAACCTTTAAAGGCGGAATATTTAGAGATACGACATCAGTAAGAATATTTGCTATATCAGAATCACGGTCTGCAAAAATATTATTTCTGGTAAATCAAAATACCTACCAAAGCCTTTTATTATCTGTTATGGTGTTTAAATTGTCAGCAAAAAGTGAAGATATTTGCAGGGAAATGTTTCCAACGCTGGCATTTCATATCCTTATCAGCAAAGTGAAGATGGCAGAGAACAGTTTTTCTAGTAACTTTCAAACAATCTTCGTTATTTCTTCGCTCAATTAGAGTACACCATTTATTATTACCTACACCACAAATAGGGAATTTAAAAAAAGGTATGCTAGTAGCTATAACTACAGTTATAAAAAGTATTTGTTGTACCCAAATGCTGCACATTCCTTACCCCTTTTTTGTTTTTTCTTCTCTTGATTGGTATAGTGTTGTTACTGTCTTTGTTTTCTTTTGAAGAAAACATTCTTTCAGAATGCTTGTTAAAAAGATTTTTATTATAAAAAAAAACCAGGGTTGCCTTTAAATTCTTATAGACCGAAGTTGTAGACACAGCCTCGTTTTCGTTCAATGGTGTGATTTTCACTATTGCACAATTCGTATCAGCAAAATTTTTATGTTTATACATTTAGCACGTAAACATGAATTAAGAGTCGAAATCTCTACAATAATGACCTTAAAAAATGTGTAACGGTGATTTACATGTATTTTACACATTTTTAAATGTATTTTCATTGTCATCACTCTGCCATCAAAACAAAAAAAAAAAAAAAAATTTGACGGAGCGACCTTCAAACCTGGATTTACCATACGTTGTCAAGTACACCAGAACCTAATCCGTCGGCCCTTCTATAATAAATTAGTTCGAAAAACTATTTGTTTTGGTGTTGGCTCCACGTTAAAATGATCGAATCTTTATAAATGCTATATGCACCAATTAGCCAAATCTTGGTGGGGTATACAGATAGTATGTTTATTAATATCTAAAACAAGTAAGTAAGTTATTATATATTGGCATATCCATATTTACAATAGTTCTTCATCCTTTAAATAAATAAAAAATCTCAAAATAAATTAAACAATGTAGAAAAAAAAAAAAAAAAAAATTGTTAGAAAAGTCTTGCAGACGCTTTGTCAAACATATTTTTTAAAAATATGTAAAAGCAGAGGTCAACATATTAATAACTAATTAGACCAGATATTGGGTAACGTAAAATTTTTCAAAATGGTATCAATAATATACTATTGGACAATTTCAAGCTGAATAAAAGTTAAAAATAAAATGCAATAGTGAAGAGTTACATTGTGTCAGAATGCATTATTCAATGTAGACTTTTTCAAGATGGTTGACACGTTCTCGTTTAATCTACTGCAAACGGAAGAAAATGCCACAGCTATTAAAACAATACAACGTTTGTCAACATACCTCAGAATGGCTTTTGTAATCGAGTAAGATAAAAGTTAGTTTCTATCGTTTAGTTTAAATGAAAAAATGATGTAAATTTGAACTACTGCGCTAATATTCTTGGAAATTTAAACAATCTTTGAGCAAAGTTTCAAGGTATGTTTTCCAAGGTCTTTTACCAACAACAAGAGCAAACATAATTAAGAAAAATGAATCTTCTTAACAAGCTATTAATACGAACAACAAAAGATTTTACATTCCATACTGCAGAACATCAATTGTACAAAGAAGCATTATCCATACAGGCCATAACACATGGAAAAGGCATGGTACCGAAAGATCTAAAGGCAGCAAGATCGTTTCGCAAAAAGCTAAGAAATTTTCTACTAAACTAAAATAATACAATTTACTCATGCCTTTAATTTGTAAATTACAACTTTTATGTACAACTCTAGAACGCTAAGCTAAAAAATTCATTCTTAAGTTGGTATTTAAGTATATAAATAGTCAGTGGTAAAAACTTTTAAATTGAATTTAGGTGAGTTTTATAGCCATATTCACTGGGTTTTGATTCCTGTTGTTATCATTTTCTTGTTATCAAAACAAAACAAGAAATATTCTCAAATTTTGTGTTTAGAATCGGTGAGTTTCACGAGGTGTTTGCATACTTGAAAGCATTGGAGAAACTTATTGGAAGCAGTTATTTAGATGCAGGAATTTAAGGACCAACAACGGTTGAACAGATAAAGAGAGGCAAGCACATGAAAAAATCTTTTGAGGCGTACATAACACTGAGTAAATAATACTTTGAAAAGGTTCTTGAACTTAATCTGGATATAAAAAAAGATGTTCGTGAAAGCAGTATTCACATAACCGAAAATTTGATGCAGGATGGGAAAACCACAAGTGAGACATATAGAGAGCGATATGCGCAAATTTCTAGATGAAGTTAAATTCGTTGAAATACTTCAAACGTTTCATGATAGCATTAACTTTCAAGCTATGTTTCTCCGAGATTTTACGTATATGTTTGAGAATTTGCTGCTTTTTCTTCGTGCGACAAAACTAGGTTTGTGGGAGTTACATTTCAAGTTTGCACCAGGTGGCCAACTGTTTCTTTATTTTTGACTTTCAAAACTAAGCACGTCTCACACCTGTTTATTTGTTTCAGATGTATCAACTGAAGTCCGAAAACCCAGTTAATTGGCATTTCCTTGAACAAAACTTTTCAGTAATGCCGACTACCGTCGCATTCTCAGCAATGGGTTAATATCACGCTATCGAACATGAGAATTGAACAATGAAAGCTCTAGGTGGTATAAAATGTATTGCAAATAAACCCTCTACCCTAGATACACACTTTCTAGTCATACCGGAAATGAAAACAACATCATCAAAGATTTAAATGTCACTTTTGGACAAAAGCACAAGAAACGAGAAGAACACTACCAGTTAACCAGACACCGATTCACGTACAGCAACAAATGCCAAACGCCTGCAAGAAGTTTTTACCGCACGTTATGTTAATTTTGAAGGAAAAGAAGTTGGGTGATCAATTTTTAGGACTTAGGCTAGATAGTGATAGGTTGCTGAATAGCTTTTTAAATGAAAATTTAAAGGGTGAAGCTTCAATTTGGGAAATTATAAATAGAAGGAAACTACCTACATTTAAAACAAATGCGAAAGCCGTTAACACGAAATTAAAAGATAGTTTTTACACTTCGAGACGAACGTAGTCTACTGGCACGATTTGTTATTGCGTCAAGAGAAAGACCTGAGATTGATTTGCCAGCGTACCTTGGAAAATATGAATTTTCGGTTGTACCAAGGTCGATGTTTTAATGATACTATACACTTGGCGTCCGATAAGTCATCTGTGCTACATGGAATCGAGAAATTAGTTGAAGTGGATGATCTTATTGAAATAGAAGGTGATGGAAACCAACGAAAAGTCATCATGTTTCATGGAATGGCCATTTTCAATAAGATCAAGAAATCGCAGTCCATGAAAACCTGTCAAGATTTTGCGTTATCTTTTGTTAGGAGAATACTGCATGATTCAGAAGAATACCAACAAGTGCGGCTGAAATTTGGTAAGTATAATGAATCTTCATCGAAAGACAATACAAGGGACAAACAAATCAAAGGTGTCAAAACACACGCCAAAATACAAGACGACACAGTTATCCAAAATGTACCTATCAAATAGTTTTTATCACATGTGGAAACGAAGAGGTAACTAAAGATTTGCTTAAGCCTTAAATTTATTGATGCTTGTAAAGAAAAAGGAAAGAAATACGATTCTGTGTTTGAAAATGAGTGCAAGTCGAATGCATTTCTAATAATTTACTTGTCGGCTGTGAAAACATGAGATGCAAATGTCGGAAAAACAACTTGACCTGTACGGAAATGAGCTTTTGTGACGAATGCTACAACAGAGATGGGGATGGTGATGATTTACAATAGATGAAGAAGATACTGACGATGAATAGGTTCGTGTGGAGACAGCAAATTGTTTATGTGTGTGTGTGTGTGCAGCTGCGAATAAAGATATTTTCTAGTATATAGTCTTTGTTTCATTTGTTCTAAATAATGTTGACATAAATAGTTTATATCAAAATACGTGGTTTACTGTTACCTCTTAAAAATCTGTTGTGTAAAATATTTCTCCATAACAAGTAACCTATATTTATGTACAGCCTACCTGTTTATTACAAAATATACCTTTGAAAAAGTACACAAGACATTATTTATAATTGAATATTTGTTTTTCCACTGCGTGAAACTCGTAAATACTGTGAAATATACAAAAATAGGTTCCCATATCTTTTTACCTTTCTAAACATATGAAACATTTTTAGTTTGTATATATAGCTTTGATACTCTTTTCCTATTATATAGCACTATTTATGCTTTAAATACCATTGATTTTTCGTTCATGAATTGAGTAAATTTGAGTCCGCAAGTAAAATGGTCTGTAAAATACACAAAGTAATCTTAAAAAAATTGGAATACATTTTAGTTAAATTTCTAAGGGTATAAAATTCACAAAGAGCATATAGATTTGCTTGTAATAAGAAGTTTACACGCCAACCAGTATATTAACTAGATTAAGGCCTACACTATATTAGATTATGTCAAAAAAAAAAAAAATAAATAAATAAATAAAACAAAAAGATTATTTTTTTTGGTTGAGAATAGATAAACCCTTGATTAAAATAGTTCATTATTTTAAAATAAATATTAAAATGTTCCCATCTTCCTCAAACAAAAAATTTAAAGAGCTGATATTTCATAAAAAACTAGAACTTAAAATAATAAAGTTTTACATACGTAATATCCTGGTTCTAATACAGCGGTTCTAAAATACTTTCACACCGATATAAAATGTTTCTAATATCATTTATAATTTGGTAATTAAAACCAAAGAATTTTTTGCTATCCACAACTTCAATAGTTAAAAACTAAAAATGTTATTTCAACTTTTTTCACGCTTGCGTGACGTTACGCTAGGAATTAACAAAAGTTGATAAGGTATTAATTCTCTCCATTCGTTATCGAAAAGGTAATTTTACATAAATCAGCAAAATAAATATTCCGCATATGAGCCAATCTCTCTAAAATGTTACATACTGTATCTGCTAATATATTGCATCTGTTGAGAAGACTAGATCTTTGCCATAAAAATAGACAAGATAAAGATGATGTCATTTGTTTAGCTTCAAGCTCAGATAACATTCAATATAATCTGCCAAGAGTTGAAATATCAAGCCAGTAGTATTAGTCGAGGTCCCCTTTACATTTTTTTCCCTTGTATAGCAAGATACTGCTTCTTTCGGACAGCATTTTTTATAACCTTCCATCTTCGAGATAATGGCTTTTTCCCATAAATCTGAAATATTTACAATATTAAATTTTCACTGCATTGTTATTAATGAGTCTTGCAATATAATAGTATAAACATAAATTAATAAATTAATTAATATCATACCATACAGTATCTAATTCAAATTTTTGTTTTTAATATTCCAAAAATGTCGAAATGTTTTAATGATGACTTATACGATTCTTTTTATAAATTTTACGATATTTTTCGAAAAAATTGATCACATCATTACAAAATTAAGTTCTTGAAACAAAGGCGATGTTGAAATTTTGAGGAAGGCCGTTTTACTCCCTTTTAGAATAGATAGTTATTAAATGATCAAAGTGCTTCATTATATATTTTTGTTTATAGATTGAAAACTGAAACGGTTGAGCTCTTTGTAATAAAATGATTTTAAACTTTTTAAAAACGTATAAAATGAAGTAATACTTTGGCATCTCGGTTTGATAGCTGTCCTAATAAAGTCGCTGTATCATTGATTGTATCCACTTGTTTCTTCCGCTTGTTCATTATTGCCTGACCAAATAGGAAAAACAAAATAGTAAGTTGCATGCAAAACACTCAAGCAAATATTTTGTTTATGATAAAAATTCTCTAAATTCTATTTATCAAAAAAAAAATTTAAATAGTTATTGCAAAATTGTTTTAATTTCCACATTCTAAATGTTTAATTCAATTCCAAATTCATAATGTATCTTATTAAAAAAAAACTCTCATTGAAAAACACGCATAGATAAAAATATTTCGCATCACTTATATTTAAATAATTGATTGCTTTATTGATTAAATAAAGTATCTAAAAATATTATATAATTACATCGAAATCTGTCAATTTCTGTTCGACTTTCTGAAGCTCCTTCGATTGTCTAGAGTTATTTTTCTTTTGCTAAGAAAACGGAAAAAAACGACATTTATATTCTAATCATATATAAAGTTCTAAAACAACATGCAAGTTAGCTAATGATATTGTTATTAAAAGAAGTACGCCTTTTGTAAAAAATAGACTCCTAGGATGGGTTTAGCTGATATAGGCTCAGAAAAATAGCTGTTATGATAATTTCAATACATTCTAAGATTTACAGTGCAGTTTTTTTTTTTTTTTTTTTTTTTTTATAAAGAGGTATACCATACTCTGCTGTTAAAATCTAAAATTCTCTCCGAATAATGTTTTCATATTTTTCAAAGTATGATTTATAAAAAGCTATTTTTAAGAAAATACAGATTCAAAAGGGTTTCCTTAAAATTTAACAATTTGCAGAAATTTGGTAGACAGTTAATATTTCGTTCTTGTCTATGTTTTGAGGAGTTTATTCACATGGGTGACAGTTAGTATTTCGTTCGGGTCTATGTTTATGAGAGAGTTTATTCACGTGGGTAACAGTTAATATTTCGTTCGCGTCAATGTTTATGAGGAGTGTATTCACATGGGTGACAGTTAATATCTCGTTCGGGTCTATGTTTATGAGGAGTTTATTCACATGGGTGACAGTTAATATTTCGTTCGGGTCTATGCTTATGAGGAGTCTATTCACATGGGTGACAGTTAATATTTCGTTCCAGTCTATGTTTATGAGGAGTTTATTCACATGGGTGACAGTTAATATTTCATTCACGTCTTTGTTTATGAGGAGTCTATTCACATGGGTGACAGTTAATATTTCGTTCGAGTCTATGTTTATGAGGAGTTTATTCACATGGGTGACAGTTAATATTTCATTCGCGTCTTTGTTTATGGGGAGTCTATTTACATGGGTGACAGTCAATATTTCGTTTAAGTCCATGTTTATGAGGAGTGTGTCTAATTGGGTAGACAGTTACTACTTAGTTCGGGTTTATGTTTATGAGGAGTTTATTCACATGGGTGGCAGTTAATATTTCGTTCGGGTCTATGTTTATGAGGAGTGTATCCACTTGGGTAGACAGTGAATACTTACTTCGGTTCTATGTTTATAAGGAGCGTATTCACATGGGTGACAGTTAATATTCCGTTCAGGTCTATGTTTATGAAGAGTGTATTCACATGGGTGACAGTTAATATTTCGTTCCAGTCTTTGTTTATGAGGAGTTTATTTACATTGGTGACAGTTAATATTTCATTCGGGTCTTCGTTTATGAGGAGTCTGTTCACATGGGTGAGTTAATATTTTGTTCGCATCTACGTTTATGAGGAGTCTATTCACATGGGTGGCAGTTAATATTTCGTTCGGGTCTATGTTTATGAGGAGAGTATCCATTTGGGTAGACAGTGAATACTTAGTTCGGGTCTATGTTTATAAGGAGCGTATTCACATGGGTGACAGTTAACATTCCGTTCCAATCTTTGTTTATGAGGAGTTTATTTACATGGGTGACAGTTAATATTTCATTCGCGTCTTCGTTTATGAGGAGTCTGTTCACATGGGTGAGTTAATATTTTGTTCGCATTTACGTTTATGAGGAGTCTATTCACATGGGTGGCAGTTAATATTTCGTTCGGGTCTATGTTTATGAGGAGTGTATCCACTTGGGTAGACAGTGAATACTTAGCTCGGGTCTATGTTTATAAGGAGCGTATTCACATGGGTGACAGTTAATATTCCGTTCAGGTCTATGTTTATGAAGAGTCTATTCACATGGGTGACAGTTAATATTTCGTTTGGGTCCATGTTTATGAGGAGTTTATTTACATGGGTGACAGTTAATATTTCATTCGCGTCTTCGTTTATGAGGAGTCTGTTCACATGGGTGAGTTAATATTTTGTTCGCATCTACGTTTATGAAGAGTGTATTCACATGGGTGACAGTTAATATTTAGTTCTTGTCTATGTTTTGAGTAGTTTATTCACATGGGTGACAGTTTAAGTTTCGTTAGGTCTATGTTTACGAGGAGTTTATTCACATGGGTAGACAGTTAATACTTAGTTTGGGTTATGTATTTTCCACTTAATTGTAGTTTACCACCATCACTGTCAGTTTTTGGGTTGACACAAAACGTGAATCTGTCAGCGTTGTTTGATTTAGGGGACGGTGTTTTATTTGTAAACTTACTCACCATAGCTGTTGAAGAAACTGAGTTGATTAATAATTAATTTTCCTACTGAATTGGTTTTTAATAGTCTGGTTCTTGATCCATTTGTATGAATATAACTTTGCATAACATAAGTTGTCATTAAATAAAACTGAATAAATTATTTTCTTAAAAATTCAAATACTGCCCCCTCCCCCACCCCCATATCCAAAAAAATATATTGTATATCATTCACCTGCTTAATAGTGGAAGTACTAAATTCTTTGTATGCATCATCAAAAGTGCCAAGTGGTATTTTGTTATGTGATTGAAGGTCTGGTTGATCTTGTGTGCTCACTACCAGCCGAACTGCATCTGCTTCCATGAAATTATTATCTTCTTGGTGCATACTTAATACTGAAGGGCCGTTTGAATCAATATGTATTCTAGGTGAACGAGCGCGAATCCTTGTAGAATTAATTTTTGGTTTTGAATTTTCCAAAGTGATTGTTTTGGGTGATAAAATTCTAGGAAGGGTCTTTGCTTGTTTGATTGTTACTGTGACTTGGGATAGACTCTTATCGGTTTCATCTTTTACTACGATTGAATGTATGCGTCCGATCTTTTCCTTTTTAGTTACAGTACCTGGTGCCAACCGCTCACGCGTCATGGTAACGGCAGTGGTGCTATTTGAAGTAAGGTAACTCATACCATTATGTGGTTCTTCTTCGCAGAGATGTAAGTTTTTGAACACAGCTTCTACTTCATTATCCTACACCAGAAAAAGAAATTAAAAAACAAAAGTAATTATGGTAGAACAGCAAATAAATGACAGAAGTGCAATAAATTTGGATTGTAACAGTTAACGGCGAGTAAGAGTTGGAGTTGCAAATGCAGCCTTATTTTGAGTTTTTATTCATCTTATACGGAAGCTAATTAAAATTTGTTTAAATGAGCTTAGTTTTTTTGTTTAAACTAAGAAAATTCTAGTAAATTAAATAAACGTAGAGTTCATATTTACTAATCTATTTTTGTATTTGTTATCTACTAGAATGAAAAAAAGATTAGAATTTTTTCCTTACGAAATATTCAAAATCAAGGTAGTTTTTATTCAACACAAAAATTCTATTATGTAGTCAATAGAAAGAAATTTTGAAATATTCAATACCTGAAAATGATAGGTAGGTAAACGTCTAAGAACAACTGGCCAAGGGTGCAGCAAACATCATTGGAAAGTAAACAAAGCACAGAATATGTAATATTTGATACTTGTGTTTTTATTCCTTTTTGAATTTTATGAGAGCTGGAGAAAATTAATGATGAAGGTGACTGTGTGAATCCATGAAGGTTGGAGAGAAATAATGAATGAAATTTTCAAGAATCGGAACCGAAGATTTCTGAGAACGGAATGTTTTTAATCAAAGTTTTTTTTATAAGCAAACAGAATAATAATTATTAGCATCTTTAAATTAAAAATAAATTTGAATGGAAATTTGGGCATGTACGCATTAATTTGTATTTAGGTTTTAAAACATCAAGATTTATTTTCTCTAAGAAAATAACATATCAAAAAATGTTTTACCTCAAGTGAAAATTCGTCATTATCATAATCCAATTCGTCGGTTTTCAAAAGGCCTTCTTTTCCTTGTAGCGGTTTAAAACTTGATTGGTGTAAGAGTTTGGCTTGTTTAATTTCACTCATCTCATCTTCTATCTCAAAAAAGTCGTCGCTATGATAACTAGGATATTCTTTTCCAGAAACACAATCGTTATTTATAAAATCAAACTCATCTTTGCCGCTGTCATTCAACATATCAGGTAGATCTTCAAGAAATTTATTTTCAATGTCATGAAAATCAAAATAATTTTCTACTTTTAGCTCTTTATAATTGTCTGCACAAATCTTTTCCCCTTTCTTCTTGCATATTTTATGGGAAAATGATTTTTTATTTTCCAAGAGTTTTTCACCAGTATCATTTTCATTGAAAAGTTCTTCTCGAGTACCTTCTAGAACATTAAATTGTGTTTTTTGTCCATTATGAGCATCTATTGATAATAAAAAATGTAGAATTAAATAATGCAGTGTCATGATTTCAATAAGGTCCATATAAACTTTTTGGGATTCATAATTTTGGAAATGGAAGCAAACTATCCGTACTAACAAAGTAAATCATAAAATGACATAAAGTGATTATTACTTTCTGCAAACTTAGTTTAGGTGTAGAGTATGAGAACGAGTTATAAAAATATTTTCTAGTTGGCAATTGTCAATGCAAAAGGATTTTGTTCTTCATTAAATCCCTAAATAAGATTTATGTATTATTTTATAATTATAATGAAATCGTTTGAGAAAAATTAGATAAATTTTACCCAAAAAATCTTTTATATGTTTAACCCCTTAAGCGTCACCTTTATTTTTGTGAAGTGGGTCTAAAAATAACGGGTTATTTTCAGAAAAATTAGTGTTTTTCCATTTTTTATATTAGAGTATTTTAGGGCTGTTTCAGACATAATAAACACTATATATGAAC
>JAUZNK010026975.1:0-19537 GCA_035046665.1 Euphysa ruthae
GTATAGCATTATAGCATAGTATTATATCAATGAATTGCCAAAATATGTCGTGTTTTGATCTTTAATCTAAACTTCCTATGTAATCATAAAAAAAATCACAGCAAGATGGCGAAGAGGATACAAGTGCTAGCATCGTTCATACATTCAGAATCATCTTAATGTATCATAAAATTTGTAAATAAAGTAGTTATCATTGATTTCTTTGGCACTGTTCATGTTTCTTATGGTCAGCAAAGGCATCTGAAGCCAAGCATATTCTAACATTTGTTTTTAATATTTTTTTTTTTTTGCCAAGTCTGAGCTGGAATACAAAATACAAAATAATAATTATAATAATAATTATAATTAAATAATAATAAATAAATATTAAATAAGAGTTGTTATAAAAATTTTAAAAAATAAATTAAACTATCCTGAGCAGAATGAGGATAGGACATTTGCTTGTTTCCCTTATAAAGATATAATTACTTATTTGTTATTATAAAAATTCTAGAATAGATTAAGAAAATTCAGTAAGAGAATATGCTAAACCATGCTCTTTGAATAATAGAAAGACTTGCAAATGAGTTAAACAAATCAAAAGGTACCCCTGGAACTCATGTTATTCCCTTGTTGCTATGGTAATTATTTTTACCGTTAATTTAAGACTTTTTCTCCAGATTCTTCTTGGTCCATGCATTTGTCTTTTGTGCATGTGTGGAAATTTAAAAAACATTTTTCATGCAATTCTCATAAGAATAAAAGTTTAGTCTTAATGTCTTTATGCTTTTCATTGTTCAAAAGAAAAAAGCATAAAAACCTTTTTGACCTTCTAAAGACTGACTCATTCATTTTAAGGAAAATCCACCAAAACCTTGTTTTCTTTGTCATCAATTTTTCAAAATTAAATCTACTATCTTTTTTTTTTTTTGTAAATCGTAAAAGTTTCCATCATTTTGCTCTCAGTAACCTCTTTTTGGCAAAGTACAAAACTTTTAATAAATTTTTAAAACTAAGTCAAGGAAGAAAAAATTTTTTTATAAAGCTAAAAAAAAAAAAGAGTTCATTCAAGCATTTTGTCCATTTGTTGAAAATTAGTGTTGTTACTTTGTCTTTGTACAAACCTTAAAATTATGTCGGTCTGTTGAAACTTGATTGATGATAACTTGTTTTAGACGGTGGCTTGTTATGTTTTACAAAACACGAACCCATTGGTGTGGTTGGGCAGATTATTCCTGTAAGTTATACATTTTAACATATCCGTAGTCATTGCTCATTGCATTACTCTTTTTTGTATTGATTTCATATAATGATAGCTCAGCGGTTCAAGCATTCATTGAGTGAAGGCACTAACCTATTATAACATGGATTCAACTGGTATAACTGACACCTAATATACCTTTGGGGTATTTAGTTTTCACAATTAGTACCTGAAAATATTATTGGGAACTTCATGAGCTTCAGATTACATTAGGTTTTTAGATCAAAACTTTCATGGATTATTTTTCTTTCATCGCAAATATATCTGAGTCTGAAAAATTTGATCAACCGTTTTTTTGACTTTTATATTAGATTCAATCATGCTTGTCTTTTCACTCACTTTTCTCATAATCGGTTTTTTATTTTATCTAAAAGTAAACGTGAGATAATTAATAAGGGTAGAACACTAACAGTTTTTACAGCCGAATGTGCCCATATAGCTATTTTAGGCCTAAATATGACATTTTTTGAATTTTTTTCAAAAACCGTTAGCTAACTTATGTTTTGTATAAATTGGAGAACCATAGACAGAGCATTTCAACCCATGTATGGTCAAAAAATTTTCTTAACAGGGCCCAGGTCCCAAAATATGTTGCAAAATATTATGAAAGAAAGCAAGTGGCAGTGTTGTGTTTTGAGATTATATCCTGAGAAAGTAAGTAGCAGTGTTGTGTCTTGAGATTGTAGCTTAAGAAAGCAATTAGCAGTGTTATGTTTTAAGGTTTCATCCTAATGAAGCAAGTATCAGTATTGTGTTTTAAGATTTCATCCTAAGAAAGCAAGCAGCAGTATTGTGTTTTAAGGTTTCATCCTTGGAAAGCAAGTAGCAGTGTTGTGTTTTGAGGTTGTAGCCTAAGAAAGCAAGTAGGCATGTTGTGTTTTGAGGTAGCATCCTAAGAAAGCAAGTAGCAGTGATTTGTTTTGAGTTTATAGTCTTGAAAAGCAGCAGTGTTGTGTTTTGAGATTGTATCCTTAGAAAGCAAGTAGCAGTGTTGTGTTTTGAGATTGTATCTTTAGAAAGCAAGCAGTAGTGTTGTGTTTTAAGGTTTCATCCTTAGAAAGCAAGTAGCAGTGATTTGTTTTCAGTTTATAGCCTTGAAAAGCAGCAGTGTTGTGTTTTGAGATTGTATCCTTAGAAAGCAAGTAGCAGTGTTGCGTTTTGAGATTGTATCTTTAGAAAGCAAGTAGCAGTGTTGTGTTTTGAGGTTGTATCCTTAGAAAGCAAGTAGCAGTGTTGTGTTTTGAGATTGTATCATTAGAAAGCAAGTAGCAGTGTTGTGTTTTGAGGTTGTAGCCTAAGAAAGCAATTAGCAGTGTTATGTTTTAAGGTTTCATCCTAAGAAAGCAAGTATGAGTGTTGTATTCTGAGGTTGTATCCTAAGAAATCAAGTAGGCGTGTTGTGTTTTGAGGTTTTATTCTAAGAAAGCATGTAGCAGTGATTTGTTTTGAGTTTGTAGCCTCAAAAAGCAAGTAGTAGTGTTGTCTTTTTTTTTTTTTTTTCACTAATAAGATTAAGAAATAAATAAATAAATAAATAAATTTAAAATTAAAGTTGTTTTTATCTGTATAAAGGTAACTTTATTTATTTATTTATTATTTTTTATTTATTTTCACGTGCTAATTTTGTGTTTCTGTGCTAATATCATGAGCATGTGCTAATATCATGAGCATGTGCTCAATTTTTGGTCAGAAGAAAATTATTATTGGTTTTTCTAAAAAATTTTCTTGACATTGCTGTAGCAATTGTTGGATTCTGTTATTTCTGTTGGTTTAGCCATGTTGGCCATCTTCAAAATCTTTACTAAGGTTAAGCATTTTATAACCAAGCTAAGCTTCAGTGGTTGAGAAGTTGTGGGCGATATTTAGAGAATATCTTTTTTGATGTAATAGAAATCTTGAAAGAAATTTCATGTCGTGTAAGCATGTAAAAAAAGCAAAATTATTTCATTTTTGAAAAGAGTCTCTTTTTTACTAAAATTTGATGTTATATCAGATTAGAAATTATTAATTTTCCGAAATAATAATTTAAATAAATAATTTTGGTTTATTATTATTTATTATTTTTTGGTGTATAAAAAGTGTAGCTTACCTCTGAATATCAAAAACTTATTTTTGCTCTTAAAAGTTTACGGGTTTATTCTTTTGAAATTATTAGCTGCCTGTTCTTTTTAAAGTTTTTAAAATTAATTTGGTTATATTTCTGTTGGAAAATTAGTCATCAGATCTTTTTTATAAATCATTTCAAAACCCTTTTGAAAGCTCAGTAAAAAAGATTCTCGAGAGCAACTTATAGTTTGCATAACTGAAAAAAAATTTTGTAAAATTGTTTGAGAGATTTAAAAAAAATATATCTTTAAGTCTAAATGTTTAGTGGAACTATCCTATCCCGATGATGGCATGGAAACTCGGTCCAGCACTAGCCTGTGGTTGTACCATCATATTGAAGCCTGCTGAACAAACACCGCTAACTGCTCTGTATGTGGCTTCACTCATTAAAGAGGTTTGTATTTAAGCTTAAATTTACAAGTTTTGTAAATTACACGTGTCAATATAAAGAAGATTATTGGCACCTCACCCTCATAATTGACGTTCACTAATGAGTGCTTTTTCTTCATAAAGACATTTACTAATAAATGCTATATCTTCGCAAGGGCACTTACTAGTAATTGCTTCGTTCTCGTTAGGGTGTTTTTTAATAAATGCTATATCCTTGTAACGCCACTTTGTAATAAGTACTTCATCCTCATAAGGGAACTTTCTAATAAGTGCTTCATCCTCATAAAGGATAACTGATAAGTGCTTCACTTAATAGTAATCCCTTTGACCTTTTCTCCATTTTTCCATGCAAAAAAATAAAATAAATTGGGTTTATTATACATGTATTTTTTTGTGGTTTTAAATGTTTTTTGCTGTAAAAATTTTATCGATTAAATTTGTTTAATGTAATGAATTTTAGACGATTCTACTTTCAGGCTGGTTTTCCTCCTGGTGTATTAAATGTGGTTCCAGGTTATGGACCCACAGCAGGTGCAGCGATTTCAAACCATAAGAACATCAACAAAGTTGCTTTTACTGGATCAGTTGAAGTAAGTTTTTAGATTTTGATCACAAAATTGCAAGAAAAAGTATTCTACAAGTTCAGTGTTGCAGCTTTTTAATTTTTTATGAAATAAAAACCACGTTTTCTTCATCCATTTTTTTCGTCTGTTCTTTTTGTCGTCCATTTGTCATGTCATTTAATGCTCTTAGAGTTATTTGTTTGTTATAATCTTTATTTATTTTAATACTTTTGTTTTTCAGTGCTGGGTCATTCTAACTATACTAATCTATACTCCGCCTTAATTGTGCTATTAGGAAGTGTAGTAAATGCGAAGGTATCTTTTTATTTAGCCGTGTTATATAACTATCATTAAAAAAATTGTGAATACCTGGTCATTTTAAATTCCTGATCTGAAGGATATATTCATCAAAACATTCTTGTGTATATAAAGTGTTGACTTCTTCCAACCTACTCATATTTGATTTGTTTCAAATAAAGACTTAAAAAAGTACTACAGTATAAACAGTTTCAAGTTCCACCAGTAGAACTATAAGAAACAGTTGCATTTGTTATAGGTTGGCCAGTAGAACTATAAGAAACTGCTGAATTCGTTATAGGTTGGCCAGTAGAACTATAAGAAACTGCTGAATTCGTTATAGGTTGGCCAGTTGGTGATGGGAGCTGCAGCACAATCTAACTTGAAACGAGTTACTCTTGAATTAGGTGGAAAGAGTCCTTTAATTGTGTTTCCAGACGTTGACAGTAAGTAAGGTTTGTTATTAGATTCAGTTTTGCTCAAACTTTGCTTACCTAACATAAAAAATTGTTTTCTCAATTAAGCTTTTGAGATGCCTCTGGAATTAAAAGATGATTCCAAAACCTTACTTTAATGTCCTAAATAAAACTGTAATTTTAAAAATTTGTATAAGTATTAAATTTTTTCTGCATTAAAATTGTGTATTGTATATGAATTAGTATATACCTGCAAGTATAGAAATATTAAATCTTCAAAAAGCATTTTAAGAAATTGAAAAATTTACTTGAAATTTTAGTGTAGCAGTTATAAAAGCGAATTTGTTAATATTTGTTCTCTACAGTATCTTGGGCTGCAGAACTAGCCCACAATGCTCTGTTTAATAACCATGGGCAGAATTGCTGTGCCGGCTCACTGACATTTGTACACAAAGATATATATGATGAGTTTGTATGCAAAGCAACTGAAATAGCGCAGAACAGAAAAGTTGGAGATCCTTGGAATGTGGAAACAGCTCAAGGTCCTCAGGTAATTCTCAAGCGTGGCTGAAATATTAATAACACTTTTTATTAAGCCAGGTTGCCTTTAAACCTGTAAACCTCAGGAAAGAGTTTAAATTTGTTTGGGTATTGAGAAGAAATATTTTATTTATATTAAAAGAGATTGATTACATCAGAGAATTTAATAAGCATTGTTAGAAAAGCATAGTCCTGAATTTTACTCTTAATAGATGCCGCAATTTGTTTTTTTTTAGATTTAAAGTTTGTATAGTATGTATGTTGGTTATATTTCTATTGTATGATTAAGAAAATGCATCACTGCAGGGAAATACATCACTGCAGGGTTCGAACGGAACCTGGAATTCTTCAAAATATTTTATTTCTAAAAAATAAACTAAAGATAGATATCATCAGGGAGATTTGTTTAAAAATAAAGAAATTCAGAAAAAAGTCTGATGAAATATCTATTTTCCGTAAACTTCTTAATAATTTTTTTCACAATTTAGAACGTGAATAAAAAAACCATTTATATATAGTAGCTGTAAATTTGTTTGGAGATTGGAGGTTACCTGTATTTTGAGATTTACATAACATTAAAGATATGATGGCTATTCTAGATTTTTTGAGAAAAAAAATTTATTTTATTTTATAGGCTGATGAAGCCCAATATAAGAAGATTTTGTCATTGATTGAATTGGGTAAAAATGAAGGAGCTTCGTTAAAATGTGGAGGAGGGCCTATAGGGAGCGAAGGCTACTTTATACAGCCAACAGTGTTTGCTGACGTAACTGACAATATGAGTATTGCTCGACACGAGGTACACTGTTTTTTAAAATATGCTTTAACCTTATTTTCCTATTCAATATGACTCAGTTACGGTGTTAATACCTGTCAAAATATGTCGCACGTACACTGTTTAGGATTCCCAGTAACCCAGGGTTTTCAGACTTCTTGTGGTATTGTCTTTCCCATGAAGATACTAGTTGTTGCAAGAAAAGATAGGAGAAGAAGTTAGTGTGAAAATATTGAAGTTTTTCTAAGTTTGCTTTTATTTTAAAAGATATCAAATTCTTATTAGTATCTCCTTCCTTATCTGTTAATTTAAAAGAATCTCCCTTATAGATAAAAATTTAAAAGTATCTCCCTTATAAGTAAAATTTCTAAAATTAACGTTTGAATTTTTAGTTATTTATTACTAAAAATAGTTTTTGATTTTATTGCCCCTTAAAACAAATAGGTAATTATTATTTAAAAAGAAGCCATTGCACAAAAAAAAGCGCAAAAATATACCATATGTTTTCTCATCATTGATTAATCACATTTGAGATACTTTTGCTTTCTAAAGGTTAGATAGAAATAGATATTTTAAAATTTTTTTCATCATTGTCTTTTTTTTCGTTTTTTTTGTGGTGTAGTTATCTTAGGCACCAAACCACAAGATCATAACAGAAAGTTCTTTGTCTATAGTTTGAACCCACATGTCACCTGCGTTTATAACAAAGCCACCATTTGGGTGATACGTTGTAGCAGAATTTAGGTTGAGTACGTTTGTCCAATAAATATTTCTTTTGTCACTTATTATTTATGTGGCATACTGTATCAAGAGCACATGCTTTTTTATCAGCTGATTAAGTTATTTCTTCCATTTTTCAATAAGATAAATGAAATGAATATATTTCAAATATGATTACTAAATAAACTAAAAGAAACTTAAGGCACTTTTTATTGCAATTAATTTTTAGAAACGGATGATAAATAATGAAACCTTGAATAGCAGATTTTCCTTTTCATATTTTAATTTATATTTCATATTTTTCATATTTTCATATTTTAATTATAATATTAACATATTTTTCATATTTACTTAGAGATTGAGACTTCAGATATGTTTGTTGTATGCATTACCTTGACTTGTGTACCTTTTTTTAGGTTTCTAAACCTGATTACTTCTCCATAACTTTGCTATTTTAGTCACTACTTTATTGCTAAGCCAGTAGTTTTATGACTATAGCTCAATTTTACCAATACTATGTGGAATTGCTTTTACAATTCACCCTTATGTCAACTTCTCTTTGTGCACTTAGCTCTCTGGAAGGAAATCTCTTCCTTGAATTTTGTTATCTGAGATTGGATACACTATTGTTATCTTTCAGTTCATCTTTCTGTTCTGGTGTAGATTTTAGATAAATAAATACAACGAAAAAGTTTTAATGGACCTTTCAAAAGTCTATGAAGCTCTACCTTATCACCTTGTAGTTTCATTATTAAATATTAAGTATGTAAATAATTTACAAATGGCTTTCATTTCTTCAAAATTTGATACTTAAGCTTTATAAGGTTGTTTTAGTAGCACTTGAGAATTGGATGCCAATTTAAATAACCTAAATAATTGAGATTTGCACATGGCGACAGTCATTAATACTACATTGTATTGACATTCAAAAATCGGATAAATTATTATTATGTTGTTAGTATTAGATATTTAAAGACATAGATATTACAAAACTTGTTCAGGTCACATTCGGGATGCATCTCAAATATAAGCTTTATTTTTTAGCCTAAAAATAACATCAAGTTGTTCGCTTTTTTAAATTTTTAAATGTTAAATTTTTTTACAATGTTAGAAAATGTTATTGATCCTTTTTTATAGTCAGCATCCAGTCAGCATTCTTTGTAACAGATTTAAATGCTGGCCTTAAATTTACTGAAAATACTTCGCTTTGCCTTTGGGAAATTATTTTACGAATAATATAAATCGAATAATATAAATATTAATCTATTGACTATTTAATAATAACTTTTATTAATATTCAAACCTTTTCACTTTTATTATTGCTAATTTTTCTATCTGTCTATCTGTCTATCTATCTATCTATCTGTCTATTCAAACTTTAATTTATGTGTTTGAGCAATGGCTTATTTTTTTTCTTAATTTTAAAATGATACCTTATCTTTTTGTTTAAGATTAGAAATTTTTTCATAATAGATTGTATGTTAGTCCGTTAATCACTAAAGTGTTTGTAATTTGTATAGTTATTATTTTTTATATCACCCAGAAGTAATGTGCTCCTCCTTTTCTCTTGTGATGTAAATCTGAGTTTCTTTTTTGTTTTAAATCTATTGTTTTCATTTCTAGCTGAGATTTTAAATAGCATTTAGTATGGTACTATTTATTGTGAACTTTGTATTATTTTCTCGACTAGAGAACTTAAATAGTATTTGAACTGGAAATTTGTATTATTGTTTTCTTGTTGTCAAGCAATGTTTAAAAATAATAATGTACATCTTTCTGTTGTAAACTTTATATTATCTAAAAACTTCAAGTAATATTTTGGCTGCAACTTCATATTTTTATCTTGTCTAATAGAGGTTGCCAAGATAACATGGAACTGTGTATTTAGACCCCCGGCTTGCCAGTGAGGTCCTATAAATTCACCTCTGTCCTTCCGTCCGTCCGTAACACATTTTTCCCAGTAACCGTTCATTAGTTTTTTGGAAATTTTGCATGCTGATAAATGATGAGTAGTCACAGAACCGGATTTTTCAGAAAAAATTTCCTTTCAGGGTCTAAGGCCCGAATGTGGCCTAAAATTGGCATTTTTATAATTTTCTTTGAGACTAGTTTCTTCAGACATTTTGCATGATAAAATGAAATCGTTGATTACCATTGGCATCTGAAAATGCTTGTTATTTTTGTTTCTATGCAATATTTTATTTGAATTTTTTACAAATAGCGGGGGGTCCAGTAGCTGCTTAGCGCTTGTTTTTTCAGATCTTTGGTCCAGTTCAACAGATATTAAAATTTACTGACCTGAAAGAAGTTATAAGACGCGCAAATGACACATGTTATGGGTTGGGATCAGGTGTTTTGACAAAAGACATAAATCAAGCTATGAAGGTTGTGAATGGTATTAAGGCAGGTACTGTATGGTAAGAATGAACTCACCCATTTTTGTTTGTTTGTTTTTTTTTTTTTTGCTCGTTTACCTGTAACATTTTTTTCTAGTAACCGTAAAAAAAAGGTAGAAAAGTTTTAGATTTTGGAAAAAATCTTCTTTTTATGGTACTGGACCTGAATATAACAAAATACAGCCGTCTTTTAACACAGTTTCTTAAAAATTGATAATTAAATTTTTTATGTAGTTACAGAACTTCTTTTGACTCTGGATATGAATATGATCAACGAAGTTTTTTTTAAAATTTGGCATAAAACTAAGTTCTATAGTTATATGGAATTTCTAACTGGTTGACGCTCAGAAATTGCATCCTAATATTTAGCCAGTGTTGGAATCTGGTAATTAGAAAATATTTCTTAATCTGGTAGATTCTTTTGTTTGATGTTGTATTTTCTCTGATAAAAATATTTTTTTTTGATACTGAAAGTTCTTATTTTTTGTTATGAAGATTGTTTCAGCTGTTATTAAAGAAAGTTTTTATGGTGCATTAGTCTAATCTTATTGTTGTGATTGAAATGAGGATATTTGGTTCTGTGGTAAGGCAGAGAGGATTTTATATGAAATCCTTGGGCCCTAAGGATAGAAAAGTGACACTTTTAAATTTTTGAAAAAAAAAAAAAAAAACTTGTTTAAATTTGTTTATAAAATTATTCTGAAATTTTACTTGAATTTAGAGGCCAAAGTGGGCTCCTTGTGACTTTCTGACCCATATAGCCACTCTCTTATTCCACATTGTGTTAGCTGCAAAGACACTCAATAGAATTTGTAAAGGAAAAATTCAATGACTCAAAAGCAGTAAAATCATTTAAGAGCAAAAGGCTTGTGTGGTAAATTGAAAAAACCTATACATATAAAAGCAACTGTAAAAAGATTTTCATATTCAAAAGGAAAAACGTCAAAAATTTTGCAGCCTCTTGTAATTCTTGGAAATTTACTTTATAAAAAAAAGCAGTACGTTTCCACATGTAGGTGATTTGTGTCATAAGCCTTAAGTAAAAACTGAAGTTTTCATGCTCCTTCATCACAGGGACAAGTTTACACATTGCCGTATCAAATCAGAAAAAAAAAAAATATAAATAAATAAAGTTACTGATTTTAAAATCTGAACATTTGGAAATTAACAACCCAGCTCCAGCTAAAATAATTAATATATGAAAGAAGCTTTGGTTTTTTCAGATATCCGTTATAAGAATTAATCAACTAGAAATAAACCGACAAGTTTATTGAATACAAGGTCATCGAGCAAACACGTTGAAAACTTTTTAAAAGACAACATACATGAAAAAACAAATACCTAGCAAAATATAACTAGTATTTTTGAATACAATGATCTGTTATTCACAAAGTTATTATACTTGGTCTTGCTGCCTGTTTCAATAATGCTCTATTCTTGAGGAGTTTCACATTTCTGGCAGTTTAGAAATAATAGTTGTTTTAATGAGATATGAAAACAAATTTTTGGTACTTATTTAAAGAAAGTCAGGCGCCCTTAAAAATCACAAAATAGATTTAGTTCATACACTTCCATTACTTCCAACTTGATATTGAACCCTGGGAGACTTTGATTAAGACTAAAATTTGATAGTTTGAAACCCAATTACCTTTGAATTTAGCTTTGTAACACGTTCAAACTTTTCCACGCATAAACAAGAAAGTGTTCTTGACTTCGTATTTGATAATCAAAATATTGAAGGTTAAACTTGGATATTAACTTTCAGTGACCATTTATTTATTGACCATTAGAAATAAATAAATAAATAAGAAATAAAGTTTTTGAATGAATAATAATAACAGGTTTTGTTTTTCTTGCTTGCAGTGATATTAGTTAAAAAAGAAATATATATATAATAAATAAAATATAATATATAAATATATAATATGTTTGAATACGATAGAATAAATATTTTACATTCAATATTTTCATTAGAGCCACTTTTCATGACCATGAAATAAATAGATCAGTAGTTATAATAAAAAAAAGTAAGGAACATGGCGGATATTAAGCCGCGAAATGTCAATTACGGGTAAAAAGTAATTGGGCATAATTCAGGAACTGTTTGAAATTAGACGTTCAAGTTTTGGGAATATTTTCATAACATCAGCATAAAATCAGCAAATTATTAGACTTTGGGTTGCATTTTTCTGAAAAAAATAGTGGAGGCTTTCACACGGAATTCTTCCTAAAATAATTTTAGTAGTATGATGGGTATATTAACATTTCTATTATGATTCGATTATTATGATAACAACACAAACTTATATTTTGTATCTGAGTTCAACGAAATATTTTGTTTGATCATAATTGGAATTTTATTTGTTTTTTATTTTAGGGGTTTTTTGAAAATAAAATAGGATTTGAAGAAAAAATGTGATCATGTTTTGTTTTAATTAAGGGAAGTCCATAAGTTGCTGAGAGGTTGTTAACATTTTTTTTTTTATGTCTTTTCGATTAAAGCTTCTAAAAAAAAGTTTTTTTATCTATCTTTTTTTCTAAAATGCTTGTACTCTGACTGACCATCATATTTTATATTTTGTTAATGTATTTCTTGTGCTAAATTTAGGGTGAACTGCTATGATTTATGTCTTCCACAGACACCATTTGGGGGATTCAAGATGTCAGGACAAGGTCGTGAATTGTAAGTCGCTATAAAATGACTTCTTAACCTATTACATAAGGCATCTACCATTTTATTTGTCAAGTACTAGTTGTTTTAAATATTGCTTCCTTCTTAACATAAACTTTATGGTTTAAATGTTGCTACTTACCATAAACCTTATGTTTTTATCTTAAAATTATTTCGTTATGCCTCGTTTAAATTTGATTCCAACTGTACTGTGCATCTCTGGGATTAAATCCAAAAAATTTTTTAAATTCTGGGATCTGAGTGAAAAATTCCACAATGGACCAAATTAGGTGACCAAATTAACAATGTTTCAAAGAATCTAAGAATTTGGCAAGTTCTGCATTTGCAATGAATTTTTGAGCATTTATCCATTGTGAGATCTTAAGAATTAGGCTTCCCATTATGATTTACATGTAATCAACTATTAGTCTAGTTGTGTACTAAAAAATTATTTTTACATTTACATATAGACAGTAGTAGCTTTTTCATTAACCAGTTTGAATACAAAATTTGTAAGGTTAAATACAGAAAATAAGTAAAAACGCTCAGCACAAACAACTTTGCTTAAAACTTACATGAATTTTTTTTTCAACTTACTTATATCTTACTTTAACCTCTTATTGTGACCCTCATGTTAGCATTTTTACTTATAGTGATCTAGATTCAGATTCCAGATTCATTTCTTACCAAACTCCTATAAGTATTCATATTTTTACTTCCCAAAGTATTATTATTAAGTGATAACAGCTAAATAGTTAATTTATGTAAAACATTACCGTGTGTTATTCCACCAGGAAAACTATGTTTTCTTTAATCATTTCACTTAATTATTTTGAAGAGAGTTATAAATTTCAGGACTGATCGGAAATCAACCTTCTCATAAGGTAAAATTAGTCAGATTCTCTAGCTATTTCTATGTCAATTTCCTAAAAATTTTGTTTTTGTAAAATTCGTATCTTTTTTTAGATTTCTTCTTTTTGTTTGTCATTCTTTGTATGTAACAAGAACAATGCTCTAAAATTTTTTATTCACTTTAGGGGGGAGTACGCGCTTAAAGAATACACCGAGGTTAAAACGGTAGGTGTATTTTAACGGAATATTTATTTTCTTAAACTAGACTTGAGCAGCCTGCTCAAGAAAATACAAATTCTATTACTGGTTCATGCATGTACCATAAATAGATCAGACGGTGAGAGGGTGGAGAAAATGGGATTATTAAAATATCAAACCATTGTTTTATTTTTGATCCTCTAAAAATTAGTCTGAAGCCCATTATACATTGTCTTTTATAATCTCCAATTCCGGACTAAATTTTTATAGGGTAGCTTTCCAGAAAAATTTTTGGTAGCAAGCTTAATGCTTTCAAAATTGCGATCCGGAATTTTGGATTTAATTTTTTGAGCAAGGTTACAAGTGAAGCTAAAATGGCTAAAACAACCTTATTTATAGACATGTCTTTTTATCACAATCTAATGCTGCAAGCTCACAACTTAGAAACAACATTGTCCAATAAAAAGCAAAAGGCGTCAAACGAATATACATTCCTGTGTTGAGGCGATCAACTAATTGCAACATTATTTTTTGTAGTTGCAATAAAGATTCAGAGATGTGTCACTATTATTCGATTATCAAAATTGCTGAAAAATCTAATTGCGTTAGACAGAAATGGTGACAGGGAAGGTCACATACAGGCAGCCCAATATTTCGAGATTGACAGCATTTAGTGCCTAGACTTTAAAGATCAAAAAAGAGCACTGGACAGACCAGAAAAGATTCATATATCTTTGAGTGAGATCTGGTGTAACACGAGGTCTTGTCTTAAAAGTAAGTGGTTCAGTTTCCGGGAGACAGATTCTTATCAATGCCAAAGAATCAATGGCTAGTGTAAGTATTCCTCTTACCATTCTAACATAATATGTTCCAAAGAGCAGTTGCTCTAATACTTTTATTCCAAAGACACCTGTTACAAGCAATTTATTTTCATTGTTGTACAGATTTAGCAGTGTGAAATCCACCCTGACAAGGAACTGAAGTTTGAAGCTTTATCGGGCATGCTAGTATTATGTCAACAACAATTCGAGGTGCGTCTTCATAGAAGAACAGCGAGGGCAATTTTTGCTCTAACTGATTGGCAACAATGTTTAGCATTGCTATATAAACTATAGAATGATCTGTCGCTGACCGTGGGATAAATAGAAGGAAACTCACTTGCATCATGGGAATCTTAGCTGTAGAAAGAACAGCTTGAAGGTGATATATAATCATCAATAAATAAAAGTTTGAACCTACAGAAAACAACTTTACCATACCACTAAAAGGGTTTGTATATAGTATACTAGACTATATTATACTAATTTTACCATAACTTTCTTTGATTAAGTACATAAGTACAGTTGTGGTATTGGAATTCCATAATATTTACAAGCAAGAGCTGCATACTTGGCTAAATCTGTCCTATAACTCTTTAATGGCTTGTAACTCACACATTTTTACATGCTGCAAATTCTAACATTCATTGTACATTCTGATAACGACTCAACCCATTAAAGTTGTAGTATGTATTAATGTATAACTAGTAATGTGTTTAGTTTCAGATCTCTTCACGATATTAGACTCAGTGCTCTTAGATCGCATTTTAAGTGCCTTTGGGTGCTATGATAAAAAAGACTAATGCAATGTGTGTCACTCTAAGAACTAAATTTATACAAAACAGAAAGAAACCTCGACATTAATTAACTGGTTTCAATTTTGTTCAACTGTAGAAAATATAAGTATATATATATTTATATATTAGAAAATATATATACCTAGTTTTCTTAGGTGTTGGTTCAAAGAAACAATTATCTGATTCATTTATGTTTTCAGTTTCATCTTCACCGAAATTTTGGTTCTAAAGTAATACATATTCATGTGTTGTACAATAAAATATAGCGCAAATAATAACTTTAATTTTTAAGTTCTCAAATTCCCTAAAATTAAGTGCGATTTTTGAGTGGATATTAATTTCAACGCAGAATCAAAACTTAGTTATAGATTAGAACTGAGCACCAGGTTGCATTGTCTCGTGTATGTCTCGTGTATATATTAATTCTATTAAAATCTTATAGTACTAAGTTTTAATATTAATATTTTTATCTTTAAATTAATACACTTAATCTTATGACATGCGTTTCTTATATGGTATTTGAAAGGCTTATCTGTTTTTATCTATTATCTGTTCGCTCACTAACTATGCCTTTTAGAATAAAAATTACTTCAATGATTTTGTAATACAAGAACGCCCAAAATTGATGTCATATTTGACATTTGTGTCCCAAATGCATTTATCGCCCTCTAATATTTCTATAATAAACATTCTCTATGATGCTTCTCCTGTTTCCTTTAATTTCAAAAAATCTTTCAGACACATTGGTAGGCATAGTTAAAAACACTTTCGGTACTTTCGAAATCGACACTAAACGCTGAACCCTTGATGAACTTTATCTATATTGTTGTCGATTTTTGTTTTCTTGGAGCCCTAAAGTTGTAACGTTCATCTATCTTACGGGATTCATTTTCATTGATGTTGAATGTTTCGCAGAAGTCTTCAGCTATGCTTCCAAACTCAGCCGAAGTTAATAAATACTCATTCAGCACCTGAAAGTTCATCACAAATGCAACACCCCTTTTCCGTATTCCCTGTTTATATTTTTGCGAGAAAAATGTATTTTCGATATTTTCAAGAAGTCGTAAACAGTAATTTGTCAATAAAACTATTGAAAGAATATGTTTTACAAGAAAGAAAAAAAAAAGAAAAATGAATTTGCATCGTTGAATGAAAAATGTTGTTTTTATAATTAATATATATATAATTAATATATAATTATAATTATATATATAATTATAATTAATATATAATATATTTTAGTTAAAAATTAAGGACTTGTGCTACTTATCAGTTTAATTTACTGTTTATAACAAACCCGATTTTGTTTAAAGACATGAAAATAATTTCCTTTATACTTTACAGAATAAACTGGAATATGGAAAAGGTGTATGTATTCGCACAGGACATAAAAAGAGTTTCTAGAATTTACGAGGAGAGTGTTCGTTAAAATTTTGACCTATGTTCCCAGAATTAAACAGAATTTATTGATACAATTTTAAGTTTTCAAGAGAATTAAAAATAGCAATTAAAGTGTTATAAAACCTTCTCGCTGTTTGTTATTCCTTCAGTTCCACCTAAATCTTTAGAGTTCTGTTCTCCTGCTCAATCTCATGATTCACACCGATTGCGGAAAATGGAACGTTGAATATATTGATCGAGAAGTTTCCTCTAAAAATTTCCATGTCTCCTGGTTGTTTTCCTTCAACTTGAATATTTGTACGTAAGTACATAGGTGTCATTCTGACGTTGATCTTTTCTAAATTGCCGTAATAACCTTTATGCGCCATTGATATAATGATTTTTTGATATTTTAAATCTGGGGTTTTGACAAATTACTGTAGGACTTCCATTTATTACTGGTAGTAAAGCTACTGAAGTTAGAGTTTCATAATTTCCAATCAGGGAGTTATAAGCAGCCCAAACAGGGACGTTTTTGCTGAACGCTGGAGAGAGTGTTTTTTATAAGATCTCATGCTATCTCATGCTTCATTTTGTCATCTGTGACATCAGTAACATATTGGGTGTAATTCTCGTACATTACATTCGATTTAGGAGGCTCATAGCATTGATAAATCTTGCCTTTTAAATGAAGGTTCATGGATTGGGAGAAGATACGTTTTATGCTTATGAGACATCGCTGAAATTAAAACAATATGCTACTGCTACTAATTACAGATGTGTAACTGGGGGAAGGTTGGGTCCCTTTTGTTCGAATATGCCCATGTTTAAAGAAAATGAATAACGAATTCTATAGCGGGAGAATTATTACAAGCATGAAAACTTGTTGTTTTTGATTATTTATATCGAAGCATTTATACGTCTCAGAGGTAGCTCAACCCGCCTTTGGTGTTTAAATCAAGTAAAAAGTGGGCAAAAAACATTTTCAATCCTCAAAAAGTTTCCTAAATTAGGACAGATCCGATATTTTTGTTTTTCTGGTGTTCTTGGTAAAATCTTTTCCCCATTACTTAGTAATATTTAAAATATTTACTTTTTGTGTCTGACCTTTTGGCTGGTAAACAACTGTAGCTGTTCCATGAAGTTGGTTTTTTCCATTTGGTCTATCGATCTTCAAGTCCATGTTGTCAATGACAATATACACGGGTCGGCCTTTTACCAATTTCGACTGAAAAAAACTCCTTCGTTTTCTTCCCTTTTTTCCACTACTGGATTAACGAGATTCTTCTTAGATAACTATTATAGTTAGCGCTAATGTTTATGTCAGAGATAATTAATAAGTTTTTTGCTTCGTGCTGAAAACATATCTTAATCCAATATTCAATGAAGTCTCAATTTTTTAATACATCGATGAACCTTCGGTTTCAAGGTGATAATTCGTTGGGCATGACATCTTGACATTTTATGATACAAGATGACACGTTGTATTTGTGATTGTTTCGATATTTGCTGTTCGTTGTTTCATCCATTCATTTTTATGAGGTTCTAAAAGTGTTAATAACAGGTTTGGTAGTTCATTTTTCAAAATCTTCACCAAAATTACTATTTTTTGCTGCTGAAAACGTCATTACGATTTTTTTTTTACATACCCTTCACAACGTTTTGTAATGATTTCCTCCAGCTCCGTTCTCACTATATGTGTTAAGGGCTTCAGATTTCGTCAAACTTGTCATAATTTGCTCCAGTTTATTTTTCTGTTGGCGATATTATTCTGGATGATATATCTTTAATATATTTTTTGTAGTTTGAGTTCACCTTATTTCCGTTTTGCATTAAAATATCTTTATGAACGGAATTCAGTATATTTGAATTTAGGACCTTGTCGATTATTAACAAGTTTGTTGCAAAGTAGTGTATAAGTTTTATTCAGCTAATGTATGTGTATAATCTTTTGGTTTGTAGCTTTTCTTTTTGAACTGATCCAACAGACGTTATGCTACATCACTTCGTTCAGAACCTTGGTTATGTTTATGTTGTTTAAGCGGTGCAAGAACGATTTTATTGGTAATTGTCGTGCCAGAGTTACCAGTCTCTTTGGTCTGAACGCAATGTAACTTTTCACCATCAATTTGACAAATGATGTACATTTTTCTCTTATCGGTAGAAAACTTAGATCGTTTAGTTAATTTTTCCTTTTTTTCTGACTGCTCGTTTGCAGATGGTCTTCCTGATTTTCGTTTTATGAGGGATGATTCGCCAACTTCAACAGAATCATTAGTTTTTTTCTTAGCTCGCTGAAGTTTTGTGAGATGCGAAAAATTGGAATAATATATTTTATGAAATGAAGACTTTTGCTTGAAAAGTTCAAAAGCTAACATATTCTTAGTGCGTTCAACGAAGCTTGTTACACTGCTGTTTTTATAACTAGCTCGTTCTCGTGTTCGCTCCAGTAATTTTATATTTATGTATTATGTTTATATTTCTTTTTCAATATATCTCAGAATTTCTGCCTCATAAATTCTTATCCCGTAATCCCCAGCATACTAATTTATATCTAATGAAAATCGCAAATATTCAAACTAATATTCAGGTTCATTTTTTTAAAATAAACTTGATCCTGGACTGTGCAACTCTACGTAATTTTCTATATTAAAAACTTCCTTGTTAAAATGTTACCGTCTGAGACCTGATGGTATTTTTAATATCCTGGATTCACATGGTCTAAAACTTCTAACACTGCGTATTAGTTTAAGTCATCTTAGATGTCACAAATTTGAACAACAACTTTCTTGATACCATGAATTCACTTTGCAATTATATTACTGAAAGCGAAACTACTTAGCGCTACATTTTAAACTTTTTTTCTATTCTGGAATCTGTAAAACACATAACTGGATAACTGAGCTTGTAGGGCTAACAGCAAATTATTAAAAGTTTGATGTTACCTTGCTGTAGTAATGTTATGTATGCCTCCTACAAATACGGTTCTTTTTGCATGTCCTTACTAGTTAGGTTTTATATATTCTACTGTAAGAAATCGAGTGTCTTGTACTGCCTTAATAAAAAATGAGCAAATATAATTTCAGTTTTTTGCAAATGTGCAGGATACAATGTGTATATGCAAGTTGTTTCGTTTAAGTGAACAATTATTAAACAAGTCATTTATCCATTTTTATTTGTTTATTTTTTTATTTCGTTTTTAATTTATGTATGTATATATTTGTATTTATGTATATGTATGTATGTGTATATGTATGTGCGTGTGTGTTCGTGAGTGCGTGCGTGTGTATGTGTGTGTGTGTTTTAATGTATGGTATGTATGTATGAACACATGCATGCATGCATGTATGTGTTCATACATGCATGTACACACATATA
>JAUZNK010026986.1:10141-23793 GCA_035046665.1 Euphysa ruthae
AATCACAAACAGAAAATCTTTAAATTAGTTGATTTCAGCAGGAGTTATCTTGCAAGAAAACTCCCTATAACACACTTCTATGCAAATCTATAAATTAACTACCATGAGTTGTGCAATATTTCGTTATTTTATTACACTACTGACATTGTTGTGTACACAAGAACAATTAAATAATAGTAAAAATAGTAATAAAACAGTAATAAATAAGTAAAAAAAGTTAAATGTTTTTACAAAAATATTCTTAATAGTCTAACATTTGTTTGTCCCATATTGTTTTTTTTCATGATTTTGTATATAACAAATCATTAGGTTTTACTTATGCAGCAGACCGCACTCATAAAAGAAGAAAGATTGTAGTGAAAAGTTAGCTTTAAATTTAAAAAAAGTTTCTAATAAAAAAGTAGCTTTATAGTATAACTATAAAAGCTAATGACCCGTCGATTTGAAATACATGTGGGGGATCTAGAAGTTCCTTTTCAAACTTTTCAAGACAATATAAAAAAAAACACTGTGAGATTAAAAGCCTTATATATGAGTTCCCTGCAAATCATTAGGTGAATCTCATCAGAAGATCTTCAAGAATTTAATACCTTATGAGGAAGTATAAGGAAACTTAGCAATACTCCTTAAAAAGGGAGGGCATAATAGCTTACTAACTAAGCTACTTTGTTTACAAATGAAAATCTCATCAATCTAATAAAAGAAATTTTTGAACAAAAATTAGCTTAAAAAGTTAATAACAAGTTACTTATGTCAAAAGCATTGATAATGATATTGATAAATGATAATGAACATACAGCTTGAAACGATGCCCACAGGCTAAAGTTGAATATGATTTCACATTTAAAAAGTAATGATGAGTCAATTTCTATTTCAAAGAAATTCTTTTCAAAATTGTACTTAAAATTAATCAAATTTATGTTTTGTAAATATATAAATATTTCTCTAATAAAATCATTATGAATATAACTTTTTATAGGATCATTGATCAAATTTGAGCTTTATTGGGCCGTTCCTCAATATTTTGGGGTGCAAATTCAGATTGAGAATCAGAAAAAAGGTATCTTGGGAAGGTCGATCAGTATGTATATATTTTATTAAAATTTCCACAGACACCAGAAAAAAATTTAAGCAATCAAATTTTATAAAAAAAAACTCACAATAAGTCGATCTGTGGATTCTATACACTTCTCAGGACTTGTACTCAAAGACTTTTGATTTGACAAAGTCTCTTCAATTTCATGGAACAACTGTTCAAGCACCTTCTCCTTTTCATTCATGACTTTTAGTTCATTTTCAACTTTTTCAGCTTGTTCAGATAATTCTTTCTCAGATATGTGTAAGTGGTTCCATCTCTGATTTGAGTGATCAACATTTCTTTGCAGTTGCTCTTGATCTGAGACAGGTTCTTCAGCAGGTTCTTGTTGACACAACTCTAAATGTTTCCTTGCTGTATCCTTCATCTTCTTATGACTAGGTTTGTGCATTTCAATATCCTTGTGGAGATCCTAAATATTCAAGCATTAACACATCGTTGGTTAGCATTTTACTAATTTTTTGAATAATATATAAATGGGCTATTTTGTAGAAATTTGAGTTTCGCCATATTGTGGATTTTTAGTTATTATTTTGAAATATATGAAAAAACCTATAATCGAAACAAAAACACATACATTAAGAGTAGCTAATGATTAGGAACCACCTTTGAATAGACATTCCTTCCTTTTTCAAACTCCTAATGTACCATTTCTATCAAAAAATATTTTATCTTTGAATTCTGTGTATTTTAAAAAGCTATTAAGTAATGCAAAATATACCAATATTTAATTTGTAGATAATGGAGGCCATTTTCGTGCAATTCATTTGCATTACCAAATGAAATATGACTTAATGCATTAGTAGAAAAAATTATAGTTTGTAGGTAAAATATATTAGTCAAATTCTCGGCCAAAAAATTTAGCGAGAAAGTTTCATCAAATTGTTTTCTTTCTGAGAGAGATTTTGAAATCATCACCTAGGTGCTTATTCAAGTAAACATGATATTCTCAGCATGAAATATGTATCATTGTGAAAATTTCTTACAATTAAGTCTCTTTTTCTCAGCATAAATTCTTCGATGTCACCAGTCAGTAAAGGTGTCATTTTTAATGCTTTCTCAGCAAGTTCCAGCCAGTTATCAAAATAAACCACCTCATTATTAAAGATGCTACATGCTGGCATCAACCTGTTGATTTGCTTCTGTCTCTTAGTTATTTTCTCATGAACATGAATCCACCTCTCTTCAATTTCATTTATTTGTTTTTCAAATGCACTTCTTTCTTCACTAGGCTTTTTATTCTTGAGAAAATCTTTTGCAATTTTAAGAATATGTTTTAACCGAGTTTCATGCTGAACAACGTCTTGATAAGTGGGCTTTAAAAAAAAAGATAATAAAACGATACAGAAAAGGAAAACAAAAAATTAAATCTTAATTTCAATAACCATTGACAGAATACCTCTGTCAATCACTTCCAGATTGATAGAAAAATATCAATAATGTTCTTTAAAGAAGTTTTCAATGGTAACACAAAAGTGAAATCATTTTATTTATTATTTTCTATTTTATTAAACTGTGTGCCTGCAAGAACATATTTAAAATTATATCAACAAGATGTCATTAAATAAAACACTACTTCTTAAATATTTATAATATTTAAATTATAGAAATAAAAAATCCATCAAAATCTTGAATCAAAATGACTCCAGTAACTCAAGTAACTTTATTAGAAAAAACTGCAAAGTAAAGTATCATTAAATTCATAGGAGATAAATTAATCTTAATACAAAATATAAAAATATCTTAAAATTCATCACTCATTAACTTTGCTTTTAATCCAAATTTTCTCAACTTTCATACTAACTAAGAATAGACAATGACATGTACATTAATATTCAGCCACATTTTAACTAACTTGTAGCGAGTGATATAGTTACGTTATGATATGTTGAAACCCCTCAAAGGTGGCAAAATTGGTAAAAGTCATTCTTTGCAGAGATATAAAACAATGAAATACCTGATTTTGGTCTTGCTGAGTCTTTAGTATAGACCATACTGCAGAAACAGGTATTAATTTCACCATCTCCCCTTCAACGCTTGGCAACCAAGCAGAAATATCTTGAAGATGATCGTCAAGTTCTTTATTGCTTTGTTGCAATTTGAGGATTTTCTCTTCTTCTACTCGGACAGCTTTTAAAATAGAATCAGTTTTCTTCTTTAATCCAGTTATCTCAACTTCTTTTGTATTAATAATTTTCATTTGCTTAGGTTGATCTTTACATCGTGTATGAATCTTCACAAGTATTTTCTCTACAAAGATTATAATCTCATAAATTTCCTCAACAATAATGATGATTTCTTTGCATTTCTCAAGAGCTTCATCAGCACTCTCTGGGTCTTTACCAAGTACCTTGACTTCTTTTATCAATGAATCAGCCTTACTCACCTTTACTTCTGTTGTGCAAAATAGTTCAACAAATTTTTCTGAATCTGCAATTTCCTTTACCATCTTAAAATCAATTTCTTTAAGTTTAATTCTAAGTTCTTCATATTTATCGACATTAGTCTTGGTGGATTTTTTAGTGATAGCTATTTGCTTTTCAGGTAAGTACTTTGAAAGGTCTTGTACAGCCTCTTCAATATGAATAACTGAAGGCTCACCGCGGTCAAGAATTTCAATCATGTGCTAGAAAATAATTAAGATATATATGGATTTTTAAATATTCAAAACGGTATTTATTTGAATTTTACAGCATTACACAAGGGTGGGCTCATAATACCTTGAAAAATTATTTATTTTTATCATTTAAGTCTGTAATTTGTCTGTTATTTCATTGTGAATTTTCACCTTAGTATTTATAAAATTCTTAGCGGAATTTTTAAACAGTTATACTTATTCTTTATTTGGCCGCTATAAACAAAAATTACGTTACCTTTATTTCTCTTGCTTTTTCCATGGCTTTTTGAGGTTCTACACCCACAGGTTGAGCAGCTTTAAGAGCCGGTTCAGCTTGTGCAATTATATCTTCAATTATTTTGTTATGGTTGAGATGATCTCTTACTATTGGTAAAACTTTCCTAAGAAGATCTCTTCGTTCACATGATGTAACATTAACTTTCTTATAGCGTTCTATCAACGACTTTAGTTTCTTAGCAACATTATCTCTACCAGAAGAAGAAGTATTAATTTGCATGTTTGCTGCATGAGTAAGTGAAGACAGGATAGTTTCGTGCTGAACAATATCCTCATGTATTGGCTGGAATTAAATAATAGACAATAAATATAATTTATCTCAAAAATACCAATAAAAATATAAGGTATATAGATGCATATATAGACATTCATTCTTAAAATTTGTTTTATGACGGGTTGATAATAGCCCAATTTATATATCTAAAAAATGTTTACTAAATGTTTTGGATGAAATTTTTTCCGATACATCTGTAATAGAGATGAATTAAAAAGACTGGAAAAATGAGTAATTGCATTTTTTTATCCTGTCAGTAAATTTATGACTAATTATACACAATTTCTAAAAAAATTTAAACTAACTGAATTTTTTTTCTTAAAGAATAAGTTATCACAGAAATTTTTTATTTGTAAATACACCATATCTTTTCCCATAAAAATACCAAATCTAAAATGCATAAACTCTTGAGTAACATGTTCGTTTTAAGGACGGTGTTGTAATATGTGTAGTTAAGAAAATATAGTATTTATAATTTATCTCACTTCATGTGCCAATGACTGTTCTTTTAATTCATCAGGATTGACAGAAACCGGTTTTTGTGTCGATAATGTTTTCTCAGCAGACTTCAACCAATTATCAAAATCAATCATAGATTCTTCAACGGTTTCTGCTTCTGAAAGGAATGAATTTAGCCTATGTCTCCTGGTTTTTATCTCTTCATTCAATAAATGAATAATGTTTACGACTTCCGCCATCTTTTGCTCAACATCACCAGCTGTCTTTTTTTTGTTTTTATCAATTGAATGTAGATGGTTTAATAGCCATTGTCCTGTTTCATCAATAGAAAACAATGCAGGTCGTTTCTTTTCAATTTCGTTTTTAATATCCTATTAAATATAAAAAAGCACCATTAAATACCTCCTTATTAATCTTCAAAATCTGTTTAAAACAATCAAATCTATTTCAGAATTGTTAAAAAATTAGGAAATCATTTCAGGCTTTTTATTGACAAAATTTCTGCTAGGAAGACTCCAAAATCTTTATTCAGCTTGTTAAAAGAATAACAATATTGATTCTTCACTCCTATCATGATTGTATTTATTATCCAAACAATTTTATTGGTTTAAAATGAAACAAAATCATCTATTAAATAACTTTGTGAATCCCACCCAATTCTTAGAAATAAAAAAAAACGAAATTCCTTCCTAATATATTGCATACTTGAGATACCCAATAAAATCCAGCAACAAAGCAAATAGAATAAAAGAACCATACCATGACGTTATTTTAAATTATTTAAAAAAGAATGAATCTTTCTTACAGATAAAATTTTAATTAATTATTACCATCTCATTGAAATTAAAACACTCATATAGTTACACATAAAATTACTTGCAGTATGCATATTACTAATTGCAGCATAGCATTATTAATGAAGCAAATTGAAAATTACTTTAGACTTATCAGAATGAAGTTTTAAAAAGCAATCAATCGTAAGTTTTGTGTTTTCAAAAATTTCATTTATTGCATAAACAATTATTGCTATAATGTATATCCGATTGTCAACAGCAAATCCCTCTACAGAAAATCTATTAAAATAAGGCGAGGTCAAAAAGCAGAACTTTGTGCAACACAACTACTCATTTTTACCACTGTGCTGCTAAGTAGAAACAAGGTCCTACGCCTTTTCTAAGACCATGAATTAAATCTGATATCTAATTATCTAGTTAATCAATTATGGTTTAAATAAAGAATATCATTTTGAAAACCAAAATAAATATTGTAAGATTGACCTCTAACTTCTTGAGATCTTCTTTAACATCATCAGCAGTTTTTGATTGTGGTTCAACGTTTCTTATTTTTCTATCAATAACTGGAGCCCACTGTAGGATGATATCAACTTCATCATAGAATTTCTTTGCTTTTTCTAACTGATGTTCCAAATCATCCAAGTATTGATTGACAGCATGTTGTAACTCGTCGTTTTTCTCAATGGCATTAACTGCTTCTTCTTCAATAGGTATTTTATCAACCTTTTCAGTAGTATGCTTGTGAACATCGGAATTTGATTTCTTTAATTTTCGTACAATAGGTTTGCAGTTATCAAGTTTGTTTTTAAAACTCTAAAACAAATTACATTATTAAATAAAAAATATTTCTGGATTTAGAAAATGAGAAAAGATAATACATAAAGAGAGGGTAAAAAAATTGAATTTTTGCCTTTGTAATTGTAATTGATACAAAATATATAGATATAAAAATTCTCTCACCCAAAATTTTATTTTACTAAAGTAAATAGTGACATAAAACTAAACTTTAATCAACAATGGGAATAGGTTTACTAACTTTGATAAGAAATAATACAGATTTATAAAAAATGGAAAATGGATACATGAATTTTCTATTTTAAACTTTAACAATAACTTTATGATTTATGGGGTATATCTGTAAACATTCTCAATTCTATAAGTTTAGAGATGGATTAATTATGAAAATAAGCAAGTCCTTTTAGGTTGCCATGAAACAAGCTTGATTATATTTTATTACACTGTTGCCACTGATTCTGGTTACAAGCTCTATATGCCATTATGTGAAGAGAGCTTTTGCATATATAATTGCATATACATTCATTCTTCATACAACCTAATGTTTACCTTGACACGTTGAATTTCATATGTGATTTTTTGAAGATCTGCTCCGGTTCTTGGTTTAATCTTTAGCTCATCTTCAATTTCATCATTGCATGCTGTGACTTCATTAAAAAAATCTTCATGCTCTTTTGAAAGGGGTTCAATGTGGCTTATTTCATTAAGACATTCTTCCGACCACGGATATACCTTTTTGAATCGAGAAGTTAATTCCTGCAGTTCTTGAGATAATTGTTCTCGATCTGGTCCCTCTTCAATCATCTCCAGAAGCTTTGGGCGTATCCTCTCGATTTTACTAATGATAGGTTTGTTCTTAACTAAGTCTTTGTGGATAGCCTAATAACATTAAATATAATTTAGACTGATTGCCTTATTCAAGAATTCTTATAAAGTATGACATTATATATTGAGTTTATTTCAGGCAAGAAAAAAAAAAAAAAAAAAAAATGTGATAATAAGCAAAGTTGAAATGAAGCTACTTAACTAAAATAAGTTTAATTAAATAAACAACTGTTTGAATTATTTAAAAAAAATAATTTAAGCCAAATAAACTCTCTATTTATAATAAATTCTTGTCGCATGTTTACATTGTTCTATACGGTTGATTTGGTAAATTTTAAAATGATTCATTGGTGTACTACAGAATAAAACATGTAAAAGTATGAAATGGATCATGGTCAATATTCAAAAAATCAAAAAAATTAAGTATAATATTTATAACATATTAAACATAATATCATAATATAATTATACATCCTCTTTTTTTTTTTTTTTTTTTTTTGTTGCCTTTAAGTGCGCCAAATTTCATTTTCCTACTATGTTTGTCCTCTTTTTAACTCTTTATTCAGAAAAATTGTAGCAAATGATTTCTGAATTTTTTTTCTTAAACTAAACTAAAAAAAAAATTAAAAAATCTGTAAATGATCCATTAGAAATTGAAAAAAATGTATGTATTTTTTTACTGATTTTATGCGTTCTGTCTGTAGCAGAGCAACCAGAAAATTTCAAAAATTTAAAACCATCACTTTATTATTCCTCGATTATAAACTTCACAAAAACTATCAAAGAATGAAAAAAAAAAAATAAAAACAAGGATTTTCAGGACTTTGTCGGCAAGCTAAGGATGCAAAAATTATTTACCTCTTGAAAATCTTTAACTTTCAAAAGTGGTTCATATTTTGAAGGGATAAGTTTTACTTTGGAAGCTTCTCTTTCAACAAATGTCAACCAAACAACAAAATCTTCATGAGTTATACCAACTAACAAATCTGAAATGATAGATTCCCAAATCTGTGCCAATCCACTTTCAAGTCGCCCTAATTTTATAAATAACTCCTGAGTAGGCTGTGATTCCTTTACACACTCATCATAAGGAATAGCTTTGGTTGGTTCTTTGATCTTTTTGTGACTTTTTCTTTCAGGTCTTCTACCTCTAAGGTCATCATCTTCTAATGAACTCGGATCTCTAAACAGGCTATTTCTCACATTCAAGCGGTCATTCTCAGATAAAGTAGGGCTTATTATCCAATCAGGAGTAGTTTCCACAAGGTCAACATGCATAGGTTGCATGACACCATCTTCAATGGCAACGTGATGCGATGAGAATCCACCATCAGGGAATTCAGGTGATGATTCATTCATATGTACAGACTCTGGTTCACAAATTTTATCTTCAATTGGTTTTTCAACTTTAGTCAATGGTTTAGTAGGGCGAGTTATGACTTTTCCAGGTTTAGTCACTGAACTTTTTGGAGATGAATCAATTTTTCCTTTTGGAGCATCCTTTTTCTTAGAAGGTGAGTCAGTCCCTTTGCTAGGAGATTTGGATCTACTTTTACTCGGTGATTCTGGTCTTCCTTTTGTTAGCTTTGGAGCTTTTGTTTCTTTAGCATCAAAATCAATGTGAGGTAAGTGCATAACTTCTTCTGGTGTGTAAATAAGTTTTTTGTATATCATTCGTCTTGTAATAACTGGTTTTGGTTTATAAACAATACGCTTTACAACACGCCCTCGGCTATCTTTTATATCCTTGCTTGTCTCTGTCGGGATATGATCTTCTTGATCAACTTCTACTGGGATCTCATATGTATCTTCTTCAGGCTCATGTTTTGTTACCTTTTTATTAGTTGGATATTGGACAGTTTTTCTGAATAGAAGTTTCTTTGTCACAAGAGTGTTAGAAATCTGCTCTGTTCTTTTATTTGTATCTTTTGATGTGTTAATTACCTTTTTAACAAAATTTTTCTTTACAATCGTAATGTATGATATCTTATCTTCAGGCTCCTTAATAACTTCAAGCCAATCTTTAGGAAGGATGAGCGGTGTGACAAAAGTTTCATTTCGAGGACTGCTTTCGCTTATTTGATCTTTCTTTTCTATGGATCTATCAACCTCTTTTATTTCATCGTGATCAACAATAACCTTTTTAGTTACTTTCATAACATCTGTTGCTTTAACTATCTTAGTAAGTACTGTCTTGGTTACATTTCCATGAGAGTCTTTGATTTCTTTTTTAGATCGATTAAGGTGATCTTTTAGTGCTGAAATAGGATTAATTTGTTCCAACTGATCAATAAGCTCTTCTGATCCATCAGAATAGCGAAGAAATCTTTCTGTTACACGTCGTTCTACTTCTTCAATATCATCTTCAGAACATGTTTCACTAACTTGGTTCTTTGGTTTACGTGACAGGTCAGTAAAAAACGGTTTAGTGAGTATTTCACAAATCTTTGTGGGTGGCTCTTCTTGGCATTGTTCAATTTCTTTAACTCCCCCAGTTTTGTTTAAAAGTATTGTCTGATACAATGTTCTTTGAGTAACAACATACATAGGTCTCTCAATAAGAAGTCTTGTTATTTCACCATAATGATTACACTCCTCAAAGACAAGTACAAGTGGTTTTCGAACAGGCTTAAGAACTTGTGGTGTGCAAGAATTATCATCATCAACAGCCTGTAACTTTTGTTCAATTGGTATTGGTATCACATCAACATATAACGGTTCCTTGTTATCGGATAGCTGAATAAAAAATCTATCAATATGTTTACGTGTGGTAATATTTTTTGTTCGTGTGACAACATGTCGGTCATGAGCTGTTGATTCATCTGAACTAAATTCAGTATAGGTTTGATTAATTGGGTTTATTATGGTTTGTTTTTCATATATGCATTTATTTTCCTTAGGATCATTGCAAACTTCTAATATAAAGGAAGATTTACTTTCATGCTCTACTTCTTCTGTACACTCTGGCTCCTGTTGTGTCTCAAGAATGCATTCAGTGTTGTCATCAGAGCGTTTTATTTTCTCAAAAACCTTCCTATGAGTCACAAAAACACTTGAAGGTTTAGTATGCCACTTGTCTATTGGAGTCAAAAGTACTTCCTCACTTAATATTCTATCTGGTTCATCTCCTTTTGAACTTTTCAAAATTTTTCTTATCACAGATCTTTCAACAGGAATGTAGTCAGGTTTATTTCGACATGCTTCACTGAAAAGATCTATTATGTGCTCTTTTAATTCATCAGGATAATTATCAGGA
Organism: Euphysa ruthae; assembly: GCA_035046665.1. Taxonomy (NCBI): domain Eukaryota; kingdom Metazoa; phylum Cnidaria; class Hydrozoa; order Anthoathecata; family Corymorphidae; genus Euphysa; species Euphysa ruthae. The sequence continues at coordinate 20,555 of JAUZNK010026986.1, forward strand.
ATTTTTTCTGTAACTTCATTAAGAGAGCCATCATCACTAGGCACTATTCTACAGAATGAAGGATCTTTGTCCATTGCATAATCCATAACATCTTCATAAAAAAGAGGTTCAAACATATCGTCATCTTGATTAGTAGGTTGTAGTAGGTTTTCATCAATAAAAGAACAAATTTCTGGTATTTCTTCAACATGTTCATCTCTGCCCACTTCACAGCCATCAGTAGTGTAGACAATTTTCCTATATATCCTTCTAAAAGTAACTACAGGTAATTCTAATGAAAATATTCTATGCAATACCTTATCATTGCATTTCTCTTCATATGTTAGTTTAGACTCAATCTTTTGAGGCATCCTGAAGGAAGGTTGCTTCACCTTATGTGGATGACCGTCTTTTGTAATGACAACATTTTCCACAATGTCATACTCAGTTTCATTAGCAGATATTTTTAGATCAATAATAGGCTTATTTTTATTTTCCATTTGACGATAGCATTTCTGTGTAGTCCTTTTGAATGATTTATTCACAGCAATTCTACTTAATGTACCATCATCATTCTTTCTAGCTTTTAACAAGGGTCTATTATCCCTACATGTAGAATACTCCAATGGATATATCTCCTCAACCATGCAAGGACTTTCTTCAGCAGGTGAGTGAGTAAGTCTTTTAACGACTCGTTTTATTTTCTTTGGAGTTTTATTAATACTATAAGATGAATCTGTATTTGCATCAATTTCGTTCTCTGTGCCATCTGATTGAATTTCACAAATTTTTTTTGTAGTATTCTTTATAGTAATATTACAAACATCCCATGTGATTGGATCTGAGCTTCTGTGATTTTTCTCTGTAATTCTATCATTAAGTTCTTCAGGATAAATTTCTAACGGCAAAACACACATAGATTCATCAATAAGACGTTCTTTACCATCACTAAATCTGAAAAAGCGAGCAACATATATTCTCTCAACAGCCTTCGGTCGTTTTTTTTTATCACCTTTAAGTTGAGTGTAAAAAAGAGGAGCTAAAATTTGGTTGCATAAATCAGAAGGATATTCGTCTTTATTCAATTTTGAGAAGGGGATCACTTGTGGGGTTGTAGGATAAGGTGATGGGACTCTAAACTTTGAAACAGTTTGGATAGGTATTGATGAAACTGAATAACTAGGACAGTATGATTGCTTCCCAGGAGCACTGTATAACCTGTATTCAGGTAAATCTTCCTCCTCTACAGGAATTTCTTCTTCAATTTCTTTTTTTGTTCCATCTGGAAGAACAATAGTCTTACAAACAATATTTTTTCTGACATTAATAGTACTTTGTGCAGGTTTTCCATCATCACTAACATTATCTAGTGGGTTAACTGAATCACTACCAATCAAAGAGCCATCTGGTTTGGAATGTTGATGATTAATTTCTTCCGGGTGAATGACTTCATCATCATTAAATGGAACTTCCTCTTCAAGTTCTTTACGAGTTCCATCAGGAAGAAAAACAATCTTTCGAACTATTTTCTTCCTTACTGCAAAAGATCTTTGAACTGGTTTTCCATCAATGATAACATAATCCATCGGGTTGACAGAACCACTAGCACTGCTTAAAGGGAAATCTTGTTCTAAATGTTGATTGATAAGTTCATTTGGGTGTACCAAATCATCATCAATTGGGACTTCTTCTTCAACTTCCTTTTGCCTTCCATCTGGAAGAAAAGGCTTTTCATCTAGCTCAAATGAAGGTTCAGATTGTTGATCATCAATAGACATTGGTGCACATACTTCATCTTCTACCGAGTGTTTAGGATTTATGGATTCTTCATCAGAAGGTTGTTTTTTTGGTTTAGATTCCTCAACCTTCTCCTCAATACCCTTCTCAGTTCCATCAGGGGCAAGAATGATCTTTCTGTACACACGTCTATGTGTCACAACAACTCTTGGTTTCTTGTGAACTTTTCTAATAACGCGACCCCTTTTATCTCTAACCTCCTCAGTAGAAGGCTCAGCATGCTCCGGCAATTCATAACGAGGTTCCTCTCGTGTTTCAGAAGTACCGTCACTCCTTATTATAGTTTTACGAACAATCATAAATTTTATTGGCTCAATCGGTTCTTCAATCGTGTCTTCAACTGGTTCTTCAGAAAGCTTATTATCTCTATCTCTTAAAGACCGTCTTACCACTAAAGTTTGGTAAGTAGTTACTGTCTTTCTACAGATTGTTTTAATAATTTTACCCTTAATTGGCTTTTCCTTCTTTTCAGGCTTCATAGATTCAGTTAAAGTAGAGGATATTGGCATAACATATTGTGCTTCATCAACAGCTATCACTTCACCATTTGGTTGCCTTTTTAAACAGTGGACAACCCTCTTTGATTTTTTTGGTTTTTCTTCTTTCTGTTGAGATTTTTCAACGCCCTTTTCAATCTCTCTTTCTTTACCATTTTTGAGAAGTTCATTCACACAAGTTGTTATTTCTTTGTTAGTCAAGACAATCGGTTCTCTAAAAACTTTATAGATGACGTTTCCATGAGAGTCCTTTTCCTCCCTTTCAACAAACTCAGGTTCCAGTTCTACGTCGGTGATTTCTAACGGATATATTGTTTCAGATTCATCAATTAAATGTTCGCTACCATCTTTTTTACGTATAACCCTGGTAATATACAGTCTTTCCACTGGAGTTGGTTGTTTTTGTACTTGATGATCATCAGGATGTTTATGTGTATCTTTACTATGAAATCGATTCTCATTATCTTCTTTATTTAAATTTGAATGCAGATCTTCTTCGATTGGAACCTCTTCTTCAACTTCTTTTCGAGTTCCATCAGGAAGAACAATTATTTTTCGAACAATTCTTTTCCTCACAACAACGGTTTTTTTTATTGGTTCACCATCAGAAGGAGTGTGTTCATCATGGTGATCAGGATATGTAATTCCATTACTAGGTTGCAATTCATCAAGAACATTTTCATCAACTGGCACTTCTTCTTCAACTTCCTTCTGTGTTCCATCTGGAAGAACAATAATCTTTCGAATAATTCTTTTTCTAACTACAATTGTCTTTGTATGTGGTGAGTGTTCATCAGGATGATCGTAGAAAGGCTTTTCCTCTAGCTCAAATGAAGGTTCAGATTGTTGATCATCAATAGCCATTGGTGCACATACTTCATCTTCTACAGAGTGTTTAGGATTTATGGATTCTTCATCAGAAGGTTGTTTTTTTGGTTTAGATTCCTCAACCTTCTCCTCAATACC